>JABUQX010090196.1:0-25000 GCA_015478945.1 Trachelipus rathkii | reverse complement strand
CCATAAGTTATTATAGTTGTTTATTTCTATATAAAATATAATTTCTATTATATTTTCATTACAATATGGGTTTCACGGGGATTTGAATCCCATTAGGCAATGAACGCAATGAAGGTGATGGTTCGGAGAATGAATCAGCTCATAAATGGGTGCTTTCTTACTATCAACGCTTTTTTCTTCTTCATTTCAAATTCGGGTCTTTGGAAATGGGGTGTGTATTTATATCTGGTTGGAGTTCTTCACAGTTGATTGGTATTAAAAAAGAATTTAGAATAATCTGTTGACTATATCTTATCAGTTATATTATATATATATATATATATCACTTACTATACTATAGTAATAATTATTTAGGTTATTAAGTATATAAAATTTATATCAAGTTCACGAAATCGGAGTCTTGGTATTCATACATATATATACTAACTATCATAATAAATTATTACTATATATATATATATATATATAATATAGTATATATACTATATTATATATACTATATATCATTATATATATATACATATACAGTGCATTTATAACCGAGGCTTGTTATTGTACACTATAATAATATATATATATATATTACTTATATTTATATATATATAATATAATATATATAATATATATATATATATATATATATCTATATAATATATATAATAATATATCATATAAGTATATATATATATAATCCAAAATTATAAACAATAGAATACAATCACAATTGGGTTACAAGTTAACAACCAACAAGGGAACATGCAGGCTTCGCGTAGTGGGGGTATATAGAACAACCATCTACAAGTTGTCCAATTATTTTAGAAGATGCATTGAAATCATTGAATTTGGATTGCGTTAATGTTTATATGAAAAGGATCTTTGACTTGTGGATTGTATAAGCGTGCTTAGTATTGGACTGGAAAATATCTTTAAACAACAATATACTGAAATTCTAAAATATTTATTCAGACAACTTCTTCTTTTACCACACTGAATCAAAAAATAACAAATTGAAGAGAGTAGACAAGATGAATACGTCTCTCCAAACACTTCATTGGAGGTATTGGAGAGAATTAGAACCAAACTGGTATAGAGTAAGTAGAATGTTATTATTCTAGATTTAAACATTTTAGGATTAGCAGGAAGAAAAGGGTATTGTTTAATCAGATCTCTGAAATTAAAATCAATGGTGACATTTAAGTATATATAGTGAAGAGTTTGACTAAAAATGAATACATCAAAACTAAGAATGTTTTTAAAATAAGCTTTATAAATCCAAGCCCATAAAAATGGAAATACAACGCTTTGAAAATGAAAAAGCCAAGATGTGTAATTATGAAAGATGAAATTGAAAAGAAGAGATATACGTCCTGCTATGAGAGAATTCTGGTGGAAATGGAAGATTAAGTTGTTTTGAAATGGTATTTACACATTTTTATCATAGGATAAGAGTTTGGGAAAGAAAGTTTTGATGTCTAAGGGGGAAAGACAAACATAATTGGAGAGCATTTCCTAGGTATAGGTTATTTAAGGGAAGTTTGTGTTGTTATAATATATATTTTGAGATAGTTCATTTTCAAAATTTATATTATATTGATATAAATATATATATTCTGCTCTATATATATTATTATAGTATTAATATAGTTATAGGTAGTATAGTTATATAGTGAGTATATATAAATAATCTAGTGGCGGCTTTTGGGGGGAGGCTAGTAGTAAGCAACTCGCCTAGACTGGCCATGAAAGTGAGCCCAAAACTATTTAAAAAGTCAGCATATTATGATATATATTTATATATAGATATAGTATAATATTATATATTATATATATATCTAGTTATATATATATATATATATAGATAGGCTATATATATAATAATGAACGTAAGCGGGGTGACAGGGCCCGCCTCTTTAGGAGGGTGATTCGGTCCATCTAAATAAAATAAAAAAAAAAAAAAAAATTTTCGCTCATTTTATAGCCACGCGGTAGTAATACAAGTTTTATTTAGATATATTTAATTTTGAACAGTTTTTATATTTTAAAATGTTTAGTTTTAGGGTACAAAATTTCCTTCAATAGAGCTTCACTTTTGAAAAATGTGAGTGTTTTTAACTTCGTTATAATAATGAAAAATTGTGGTGATTTTAACTATTTTTTCAGTGGATACACTCGAGTATGTTAGACTTTAAACTGGCAAAGTAAATTTTGTTTCAAAGTATGTGGCAAAAAACGGGGCCTAACTTGGTCCGGATTCACCCGCCGTAAAAATTGATGGAGGGGTAACTCGGACCACCATTGTTTTCGTATTTTTACGTATTATTAATTGACATTTTTATTTACGTATATTTTAATATATTTTATAAGAAAAAAAAATTATATTAAGTGAAAATTACTAAGCACGGCTTTAAAATTGAATAGTACAAACGAGTTCAAAAAAAGTGTCAAAATTTTTGGGAGGAGAGGGGTGAAATCGGACCACCTTTAATTTATATTCGTATTTTATTTAATCATTATTGACATTTTTATTACTTTATTACGTGATTTAATATGATAAATAATTATTATATTAACTAAAAATTAAAATATAAAATTGTGAAATTAACATAAAAGACGAATTAAACAGATGGGTCCGAGTCACGCCCTCATTGGTTGGTCCGTACTACCCTCCATGGTACGAGCTTGACTCGGGCGTTATTCAAACTTTAATAAACTTTTTATTTATTTATTAATCTCCATTATTATTTTTTTGTGGTGCTTATGCCTGAATGGGACGTCAGATTTCAAAAAAAAAATTCCAAAAAGTGCATTAGTGGAAAGTCGGGAGACGATCTAAAAAAGGTGGGCCCAGTCACCCGCCCGACGCTATATATACGTATATATATTATATATATATATATGTATATATTATAATAGTATATATATATATATATATATATATATATATTAATACTATATATAATATATATTATATTTATATATATATATATATAGCGTCAGGCAGGGTGACTTGGCCCGCCTCTTTGGCGAGTTCGTCTCCCACTGTTTCCTAAAGCACTTTTTGGAATTTTTTTTTTGAAATTCAAGGCCATATAGTTGGTAATAAGTAATACTAAAAAAAATAATATAGTTTTATTTAAAGTTTAAACCTTGAGAGGAGTGAAATCGGACACCATCTGAGTGGTGAATTTGGGAGACTTTTTGTTTATGCATTGAGGTATAAATTTAATTTTTTTTAATTTTTTACTTAATATAATAATTGTTTATTCAAGTATTAAATTAGTTAATAAGAAAAAACAATGTCAATAATTGATCATAAGGTGGGTCTGATTCACCCTCTCCGTAAAAATTGACACTTTTTTGGAATTCGTATTTTTTATATAAATTTCATTTTTTTATTAATTTTTACTTTAAATATAAAACTTATTTATTATATTTAAATTTAATTATACATAATAAAAAATGTCAATAACAATACGTAAAATACGAAAACAATGCGTGGTTTCGATTCCACCCGCATCATCAACCATTTTTATGGCAGGGGTGAAATCAGACCCAAAGTTAGGCCCTGTGATTTAGCAACTAGTACTGTTTGGACAAAAATTTCCTTGGCCAGTTTAAAGCTAACATACTCGAGTGTATACAACAAAAAAAAAAGTTAAACATCCATACACAATTTTTCATTTTATAAGCAAAGTTAAAAAAACTCATTTTTCATAAGTGAAATTTTATTGAAGGATGTTTTGTACCTAATTTATTATATTTTTTAAAAATATAAAAACTCTCTAGAATTTAAAGATGATCTAAATAAAAATTGTGTAGCACTATGGTGGGGCTATTAAATGAGCGAAATTTTCTTTATTTATTTTTTATTTTATTTATTTAAGTGGACCGAATCACCCATCTAAAAAAGGTGGGCCCGGTCACCCGCCCGAGCGCTATAATTATATTATATATTTATATATATAGTATATATATTATATATATATTTATATATATATATATATTTATATATTATATTACTATATATAATATATATATATATATAATAATGATTTTGTTCGAACGCTAGCTTTTAAGTGCGGATCATTTCTACTAGATTCTATTTTAAATAGTAGAGATCGGTGCCAATTGTTTAATTTGAGTCAAAAATAGTTCCTTTATCTCTGAAGGCTAGGCCACTTTGGATATGCCTGACGACTATCACTAGCGAGTGTCTGCTTTTACAATAATCCTATTTAAATTGCATTAGCAAAATAAATAAGTATTAGCTGCCGTTTCCAGAAGCCGGAGTGAGCAACCCGTGTGCAAATGACTCACGAAACTGCTTCTAATTGAAGAAAAAATTATATACCAATCAGAGAAAGGAAATTTGAGTACTGGAAACAGCCGAGAGCACGCACGTCGGATCAGCTGACAATTGTACAATACTCTTTAAGTTGTATAAATCGATCAAATAAAAGAAGAACAAGATCTATTAGCATCCGGTCACGACATTAGTACCTAAAATATTAATAAATGCTTAATAATAACAATCCTTCTTTAACATGTTTTGCAAAGAAAATTTGTTTGTAAAACACGAGTAATCTTCCGCAACCCACCTGTTTCTTAATTCGCTGAAACGAGGATTTAACACGGGCGCCTGACTGTGACGTTTTGTGACGTAGAAGTGCGCAAAACGGGCTCGGGAAAAGATGCATATGCGCCTGTGGTGCCTGTCCAGGCTGCAGTCGGGCTTCAGGAAACGCAGCTATATTATTATTTAATTAACAATTATATATAATTACTAATTAATATTTATTAACTCATCCCTCATAACAACCTCTCCAATGCCAAGTTTGCTTCAGTGTTTAATGAGAGATTAGATAATAGTTCAGAGCTAATAGTTTCTTGTATGCATGTAACAAATAGACTTTAAGTTTGAATTTTGATGTAAAAAACAATCAACCTTCCTTTAAATCATATTGATCCAACTAAAGCTGCAGGCCCTGATGGTATTTATGGTAGAATTCTTAAAGAGGGAAATTTTTGCATAGCAAATGTCTCTGTGAATTTGATTTGTTAAGCGATCTATACATTTGGTGAGGTACCTGAGAATTGGATAGACCCATATGTTGTCCTATTTATAAGAAAGGTGTAAGGAGATTTGGGAAATTATAAGGCCAGTTTGCTTAACATCTCTGGTTGTAAAGGTTCTGGAAAAGTTTATGAAGGTAATATAGAGAAATATTTAGAAGAAATAACAATATTTTATGGCTCCCAGCATGGTTTCAGAAAGGGTAGGTCATGTCAGACAAACCTTTTAGAATTAATGGAATACATTTACTACTGATGCATTGACCGAGGAGATCAGGTTGATATTGTATATTTAAGACTTTAGTAAAGCTTTAGATAAGGTTCCCACATAAGGCTGGATAAAAAGTTATTGCAATGTGTATAGGTGGAGTGGTACATGGTGTGTTGAATTAAAGAGTGGTTGCGAAATAAGAAAACTATGTGTACAACTAAATGGGAAATAAATCATCATGGGAAATAGTGAAGAGTGGTGTTCCCACAGGGTTCAGTGGGGGCACTATTGTTCCTCATATATATAAATGATTTAGCCAAGGACTTAAATGTAAGGTTTCTACGTTTGCAGATCGATACTAAAGTGGCCACCTCAAGTTAGGAATAGTGAAGGATGCAATAAAGATTCAAAATGATCTTGATAAACCTTCCTTGGGTGGGCAGATAAGTTGGCAAATGATTCTTAAAGTAAACAAAGTGTAAGGTTCTTTTACCTAGTTACTCAAATCACAATGTTTTTAAAACTACGATATGAATGGGGAGTGGCTTGAGTCTGTGGACCAAAAGAAAAAGATTTAGGTGTGATTTATAAGCAGTAATTTGAAAGTAGCTAATCAGTGTTTTTAAACTAGAAATAAAGCTAATAAGATTGCTGGGCGTAATAAATCGCATGTTGTTTACAAGAGCAACGGAAGTAATAAGTAACTGTAATAATAGCTATGTTATGCCAGTAATAGAGTATTGTGCACTAATTTGGGCTCCTTATTTAAAAAAAGACTTAGATATTCTAGAGAGAGTGCAACGTACAACAAGGATGATTTCTTCTGGGTTTGAGGGTAAGTACTATGAGGAGGGCTGAAGGAGTTAGAATGTTTTCTGTGAAGGCGATTTCTCAGAGGGCGACATGATACAGGTTAAAAATATTTACCATCTATTGCTAACATAGAGACGAATAAATTTTCATAGTAGAACATGGACAGGTGACCAGGGGGCATAATATAAAGAAAATTAAGAAAAGCATGCCATTCTTGATATAAGAAAGCATTGCATTCAGTAATAGGGTTTTGTTTAAATTATTGGAATTGGCCTGCCAGAGGAGGTTGTTGAGTGTGACTCGATTGACACACTTAAGAAAGGGTTAGATTCTTTTATGATGGGTTTGGTATCATATAATCATATTTACAAGCACAATTGGCGGGTTTTTAGTTATAACAGTTATTGTTAGATGGCATGTGTGACCATGAACTTAGTAATTAATGCCAATGTGGATGGTTTGGGTATCATATTTATACTATCCATCTTTTTGACTAAGCAAATTGGTGGATTTGTAGTTACAACAAATTTGACAAAGCCCTAGGGTGCTTTGGTGGATTTGCATGAGCATGTTTGGTAGTGGGTTTGATGGGGCAGTTCTCGATAGGCCCATGGGGCTTTTTACTGTCTCTATATTCCTAATGTTTCCTCTTTAATTCATAATTTCATATAGAATCATCGACTCATTCTTCCAACCAGAGTCTGCCATACCGATGAGTCAGACTCTTCTAGTCTAGTTGCAATTTCCTCAATGAGATCAGTAGTTTCATTTTTCATGTATTAATGGGAATGAATTTTGTTGGAGTTGGGTTAGTTAATCAATACGCTTTTCATTATTATTTATTATATTAATTTTATTACTGATTTTATGTTTTAATAAAATTTGTCAGCTGTTAGTTTTATAAATAACGGTATATTGGATTGTAATAGATTTACGTTTTCAATTAAAAAGTAACTAAATTCTTTTTCGAGTGTGTAAGGCCTATTGAAATTCAAATATTAGAATATGTGAAATACAGTTTTATTTAATATTGAAACCATTCATTCTCTTTACATTGTCGCTAACGATATATAAAAAGGTAATATATATATATCATATATATATTATAGTATATATATATAATATATATATTATAATATATATATATCATATATATAATATTATATATAAAAGTAAAAGGCTTAGTGGGGATGGTAGCTTTTATTATTTTGGTAGTACTTAGTATCTTTTGATTTGAATTGCATGTTTGTGGGGCTAAGGATTGCGACATTTTCACTGATAAGCCCATATGACTTCCTGTGTATGATTTTTTTATGCCCTACTGTATCTTTCTAACCTTAATTTAAAGCAAAAAGAAAATCTAAAACCTATTCCCCATATTATTAAACTGGAAATTGTCATAAACTTTTTCCAGTTTTACGTACTAAAGCAAAATATGTATTGAATATATTTGCCAAACTCTGCATCAAAATTAATAAATTTATTCATCTTAATTTGACCCATTTTTTCAATATTTTGTTAAACCTGAAGAAACTATAAAATTACTTTAAATCCATTTTACAGTTAATTGATAGATTAATTTCTGCTTGCCTCTAACACTTTTTAAAATGATTAAGTTCATTCCTATAAGCTTCAAATCTAATTCTCTATAAACGTTCCTTAAATTATTTTTATTTTTCCTTAATTTTTTCTCATTTCTCTACTCACCAATTAGATCTCTTATTTCTAGTCCTAACAACTTTTACTCTGAAATACTTTTGACACAATATTCGCTAAAAATGGCAAATCCTAACTATAAACTACGTCTTTAATTAGACTACAATCTTTGTTATAACAATGTTTTTTTTTTTTTAATACCAGACCTCACTAACAAAGAATATATGCCATCCCTTCAGGATATCACAAACTCAAGGCAGGTGAACCACTTGCTATGAGAGCTAGTTATACTCTCTGCATGCAGTTGAAGTGCCAACTAAAATCCCGCCAATTTGGCTTAGACCATTTTTGTGTTTGTCCTTTGTGCTTACGCTCAATAACAAATGCTTACACAATTTTATTATAAATTTCGTGCATAAACGTTCGCAATTTTTTATAAAAATTACTTTTATTTACAAACAATTGGATCAGCTGTTGTGTTGAAGCATGTGGATTTGGAATAAATAAAAAAATAATAAATAGTTTATATTACAAATAATTGATCAACTATTGTGATGGAGCTTACTGATTAGAAGAAATTAGATTTAAAATCCATTTTATTGAATGAAACATTCACCAATTCAAATGGGCTTAACACGCCACCATCTGTTTATTTATATTTTTTCGTTAGAATGTGCAAAATTCAGCAAGCACAGGAAATAACCTTACAGAATTAAGGAAATTCCTTATGTTTTATGAATATTTACAATTTTGCCCTAAGTTTAACAAAAACGAATGCAAACTTGAAGTATTTCTTGTTTCGTAAGAACAATTGCATAAAAGAAAAATGCTTTTAAACCATTTTCGTTTTTGCATTTGTGTTTACAAAAAGAAATCTCGAGTTTACTTGTGCTTGCCAAATTTAAGCACGTTCTTATGAAAAAAAAATGTAAACAAACAAGATGGTGGCGTGGTAGGTCCGTTGGTTTGATTAATGTTTCAGGTCCAATGCATACTCAATAAAAACTCTGACCGGAAGATAAATTCATCACAATAGTTGATCAATTGTTTGTAATATAAACCATTTATTATTTTTTAATATGTTTATTCCAAAACCACGTGGTCAATCGCAACACTGATTCCAAATGTTTGAAAACATTAATTCGTTTATGCACGAAATTCGTGCTAAAATTGGGTAAGCTTTACTTATTAAGCACAATTGAAAAAAAACGATAACGGTCCTAGTCACGAATCACAATACACTACATTATAATCATATAGCTTAGACCTAACAGATATTCTGCTTACAATCGATAAAACATAAATAAGAATACCACAGAAAACTATGGCTATACTCTATTACGAACGAGAATAAAAATGATTGTACTTTAACTAAATAATTAAATAGACCTGGCAAATTTTATACTTGAAAAAGAAAACTTTAAATAAGGTGAACTATGGCGCAGGTTTTTCTTCCACCAGTGTTGCAGACAGGTCATGAGAAATTAGTCAAATTAGTAACGTATCCTGCCACCTCTATATATATATTTATTATATCTATTTATAATATATTATTATATATGTTATATATATACTATATTAATTATATATATATACTATAGTATATATATATATATTAATATATATGTTTGGGTAGGGGGATTGAGTGGGCAGTCTCGTAGGCCATGTGGCTTTACTGGGTTCTATATTTAATTCATATGTCTTAATATGTAGTACTGGTAGATCAGCGGGAAACTTTTGAGACAAAATTTTCTAATTAAAAAAATTTCTAAGTTAGAAAAGTTAAGTTTAGTTTAAGTTTTTAATTTTTAGGTGGCAAGCTCTGGATTGATGCAAAGCTTGCATAAAAATTTATAAAACCTATAACACTTTTTCTAATACCTTATTACTTTTGAAAATTTTCGGTCTGAAATGTTGGTGGGTCGCTGTGCTACAGTATTACCTCTATATATATATATAAGTATATTATATATATATATATATATATTATATATATATATATATATTATATTTATTATATATATATATATATATTTTATATATATATATTTTATTTATATATATATATATGGTATTATATAGGCGGCCGGTTTGCGGGGGAAGCACAGGAGGCGGGCCTCCTCTAAAAAAAAAATAAAAGCAAATAAAGCAACTCATGTTAAGAAAATAATTCAATTACTATTATATTACTATTAAAATAATGTTTAAAATGTTATAGAAGGACCCAAACCTACATTAAATATGTTAATTTTCCTCAAACATTTAACAATATTCCATTTTTGATAGGAATTCGATTGTGGCTCGTAGGAGCGTAATTTATGCTTTCAAAACATTTCTGACAGTTTGGGACTGTAATGACATTACTTCACAATAAATAATTAATTGTTAACTATTCGGCAGTGATAATAAATATTGTTTGATATATATGTTAGCAACTTTTGTTTTACATAAAAACACAGAGATGTTATGCTGAAGGCGTGTTTGATACTCTTGATTATGTTCATAAGAAAAGAACATACGCATTATAGGGATAGTAAATCGGGCTGTCCCAGTCAATCCACTAACCAAACATGCTCTGCAAATCCACAAAGCACCCTGGCTTGTCAAATTCCTGTACTAAAATCCACCATTTCGAACGTAAAAAAAAGAAATATATGATACCCAAAACCATCTTCAACTATATTGAAATTCGATGTATTTATAAGTAAACTGTGTTTATAGTGTTATATATATAGATATATTATATTATATATATATTATAATACTATATTATAAATATATTATATATATATAGATATATTATAAATAATATATATATATATCTATATATAGTATATATATATAGTATCTATATTCAGTTATTAGAAGCATTTCAAGCTTTCTGAGCAAATATAATTGCTCATGATTAGGTGATCTATTGATAGGTTCAAAAATAACAAAGCCTACTACCTATGTTATTTTTTTTTTTTATTATTTCCTTTTGGAAAGAGGGTTAAGAATGAATGAATATGAAGGTTTTCTGTAGACCTTCTTTAGGGTAGTAGTAGTACTCTTCTTGTGCAAGAATTTGAAGGTTTACTGAGAACTAATTTTAAAAAATTTAATTCAGCATTTACGATTTGCAACAAAAGTGAAAGGTCATGTGATGATAGCTAGTAGCTTCATTATATATATATATATATATACTATTATTATATTTATTATATATATATTCTAGTTATATTTATATATTATTATATTATATTATATATATTCTTATATATATATATATATATATATATAGTTAATCATATATATGATTATTATATAACGCGTACGCCCTGAACATGGATTATATTCGGCATTCTCAAAATATATTCGAAGTTCTTATAGGATTCAAGTAAGCTCTGTAGCCATTAACTAGTTTCAGACTCTGTTTTCATCATTTCATTTTTCTAATCTGTTTCTTTATATTTTAGGGATCTTACGAGGTAGAAACAAGACTTACCAGTTCCTGGCCTCATCACGGTCCAATGCGCTCTATCGGAAACAAAGTTCCTCGAGAGTGTGCTAAAAAATACCATTTAGAAAACCGTGGACAATACTAAATCGTTTTCTGTGTAATGGGTTCAAAGAATCCTCTTGTTTCTCGAAAAGGTATTAATATAATATTGACTGAATATCTATAATTATACTAATACTAAATAAATAATAATAATAATTATTATAATAATAATAATAATAATAATAATAATAATAATAATAATAATAATAATAATAATAATAATAATAATAATAATAATAATAATAATAATAATAATAATAATAATAATAATAGTAATAATCTATAATTCAGTTTGACATTATTATACCATAAGAATTGGTAAATATCATCCTCTAAGAATCTAAGTATTCTTATAAAAAAAATTTAATAAGTCCCAAGTATTTAGCAAGTTGGACATTCAATAGCGTCTTTTATTTTTGTTATATAAATTTACAATTTATTTCAATTATTTTTATAATTTAAAAAAACATCAAAAACAAATCAAAAAACAGCATTAAAATTTTTTAATCCCATTAGCTTATGATGAAAGTTCACAAAAATTTTTCATCTTGATATACAAAATGATGGGGGCGAGGGGGGGGGACACGTGCTTAATGGTGGGTGGGTCTATTCCTTCCTTTTAGGGGGGTGTTTTCCGCTATTACCAAAATTATTTTCACGTACCCCCGACCGGTTTGCCGAGTACCCCATTGTTGGGGAAGGCGCTGACCTCTATATAAATGTTCTACCATTTTACTCTGCTTCATATATTTATATATATATAATATAGTATTAATAACTAATAATATATATACTATATAATATATATAATATATATGTATTATATATATATTATAAATATATATATATATATTTATAATATATATATAATATTATATAATATATACTTATTATATATTACCTTTAGTTGTAGTAGTTCTTTCAGGTATGCGTACTCTACCAATAAAAGAAGTGCAGGACTCTGAAGAAGGAAACAGATTACTTCATCAGGCAAGTACGTAATTCGAATGAAATGGCTTCTGATCTTTATTGACTTGAACTTCTTGGATTTTAGTTAATCGGAGTAAATTAGATATATATACTATTCATATATTATATAATATACTATATTATATTATTATATTATATATATATATATATATATATAATATATTATATTAATATATATATATATATTATAATATATATATTGATAAAAACACCTAGTATTTTCACCTTGCTGGAATCGAACCTGGACTCTAGCAGATGTACGTGCAAGTGTTTGACCACCATTCACGATGAGCTAAAAGAAGAACATGGACATACCTTCCTGATGGTGAATATTCGCACCCACCAAATAGGACATGCCGCGCTTTTCCCGCTCACACTCGGGACTGGTGAGTGGCAAATTCACCATAGGACCAGTATTGTTCGTTGTTCTTCTTTTCAGCTGCATCGTGTGGACGGGTGGTCAAACACTATGCAGCGTCATGCTGCTGCAGTGTCTTTAGGGTTTCGATTCTCAGCAGGGTGAAATTACCTTGTAGGTGAGTGTTTTTATCAATCAAAGTGAATTGCGGCGACTTGCCAAATTTATTTATTTATGATATTATGGATACAATATATATACTATATAGTATATATATATATATTATATATATATACTATATTATTATTATGTCATAGTTATATATATATATAATATTACTTTATATATATATATATATATATACGAATATCATATATATATAGTTGTGGGGCTTAACGCCGTCCGAACAAATGTAAGTACCCTCATTGGACTTACCACGATGTAGGGTTTGCTAGTACTTACTTTGCACTCATTCCCTTGCGTTCGTCCTTTTAGATTTTCATCTTCTCAGAGGGGACTATTATATAGGTATTTCAAGCTCCAGTGCGAGTGGTACTGACTCCCACAAACTCCCCTTTCTTCAGATTTCTCACAAACAGATTTACAAGCACGATAATAGCTGGTTTTCAAAAAACATTAAAAATGCGCGAAATGGTAAATCGGCCTGTAGAGGTAGTGAGACACCCAAAGCTATTCCCTCACCTCGTCCACGTACTCCCCATCCACAACTTGTGGATTGGCGGCCCCACCCATATATTCTTGATCGCTTTGACCGTTTCTTAAGTTAAATTCCTTCTTCATATACTGTCAGACTCTTTTCACATCTTGGTTCCTCCGATCACCCTCTCATCTCTGTATTCTCTCCTATCTCTTCAAATCTTCCACTAGAAAGGCCCACGCCACATCGAAGAAACGTTTTGAGCATTTCGGTGCCGCAATCTGGTCGGACTTGCGTTCGTACTTCTTCGATTTAATCATTAATGATTATTGCTTCGGGGGAGGAGCTCCTCGTGGTGTGCATAACTGAAGTGATTTTCTCTGACATGGAGATATACATTCCATACTAAAACTAACAAACCTTGGGTTTACTCTGCTTGTTCTCGTCTTATTCACAACAGGACTATTTCTTTCTGTCTTCTTGTCTGTTTATCCATCCGTCCGTCTCTCTCTCTCTCTCTCTCTCTCTCCTCTCTCTCTCTCTCTCTCTCTCCTCCTCTCTCTCATCTCTCTCTCCTCCCCCCCGTCTCTCTCTCTCTCTCTCTCTCTCTCTCTCTCTCTCTCTCTCTCTCTCTCTCTCTCTCTCTCTCTCTCTCTCTCTCTCTCTCTCTCTCTCTCTCTCTCTCTCTCTCTCTCTCTCTAGCTACTTCCATGTCTTTAAACTCTTGAATGTCATGTAACTTACACTTCATCTTGGAATCTTGCAAAATCTATTCTCCGTGACACTAAAAACTTTTTTTCCCAGTTGAAAATGCCTTAATCTTTCTGGCTTTTTTACCCCATTTTCTTTCTGGCACTTTCCAAAAAAAAACGTCAAAACAAACTTTGCTTCCTCCTCTTTCCCCTCCCCCAGTATCACCTGAAGGCACAATTGACGTTTTACCTTCTGCTAAAGCTGAACTCTTTGTTCATACCTTTGCATCTAATTCCACCTTAGACGATTCCAGTGTTAATCCCCTTCTCTACACCCCTGTAACTCATTTATGATGAACATTGTAATTTTTTTTAAGGAAGTTATTTCTGCTCTCTCTCTCTCTCTCTCTCTCTCTCTCTCTCTCTCTCTCTCTCTCTCTCCTCTTCTCTCTCTCTCTCTCCAGCCACTTAAAACCAAGGTGTACGGTCCTGATGGTATTTTTCCTGTGGTTCTTAAAACCTGTACTTCCGATCTTGCCCACTTATTTGATAAACTATTCCATCCCATCCCTGTCCTGCACTTCGACCATCCTTTCCTGCTTTAAGCGAGTGCTTATTCAGTCCGTGTCGAAAAAGGGGCGACCCACCCCTCTCACCTCTCACCATTCTAATTATTATCTTATCACTTTAACCTCCATTCTTTCTAAAATTTCCGAATCTCTCTTTAAGAGGATTTGGGTTTCTAAACTTCGCTCTTTCGGTGTCTATCCTTCTCTCTGACTTCCCTTTCAGTCGTTCTATATTAGCTCTTGTATATGACCACTGTTCATCTTTAAAACTATTAGTAGTGGTGTTCCTCAGGGTTGTGTCCTTTCCCTAACTCTTTTTCTACTTTTCATTAATGACCTTCTCTCTGCTACTTCATCTGTTAATCTTCTCCTATGCCGAAGACTCCACTATTCATTACTCCTTTGATTTTGATAGACACCGCACCCAGCAACAATTAACTCATGGTAGGAGGGTGGCCTTTGAGAAACTAACCTCAGACCTTCCTATAATTTCTAATTGGGGAAGAGATAACACGTTGTCTTCAATGTCTCAAAAACTCAAGTTTCTTCATCTTTCTATTCGACACAGTCTTTCATACAGCTTTATGTGTGTGTGTGTGTGTGTGTGTGTGTGTGTTGTGTGTGTGTGATGTGTGTGTGTATGTGTGTTGTGTGTGTGTATGTCTGTGTGTATGTATATTTGACATCTTCGAAAACGCGCAGCTCAAACTTTCATCAAGATATAAGATATAATTTGGTAGAAGGTTCACATTACTTCTCTTTTTAAAGAAGCTTCTTTCCCAAAGGTTGAATGTTCTGAGGTTCCTTCTGAACTTCTTTACGCCACCCCAGTTGCTTGCTCTTTATAGGGGTGTTGCTCGCCATTGTATGGAATATGCCTCACACCACATCTTGGTTGGTTCTCACTCACACTCACACAACTCTTTTTGAAGAGGTGGAAGAGGTGGAGTCTAAGGCTTTTTGTTTTATCAACTCTCTCTCTCTCTCTCTCTCTCTCTCTCTCTCTCTCTCTCTCTCTCTCTCTCTCTCTCTCTCTCTCTCTCTCTCTCTCTCTCTCTCCTCTCTTACAATGGACACTGCTCTTCTGAACTCTTCCGTAGTATGTCCCCCTCCTCTGAGAAGAGCTCGTGCGAATCGTGTTTTTACACTGTTTTGACCTTTCTACGTTCAACTCTCTAACTCCAGTCTTGGCCATTATGCTCAATCTTGCACCTCCCCTTATTTATTTTCCCAACTACCTTTGACTAGCACACTTTTAAACGCAGTGTATCGGGACATGTCGGCTTTTAAATTGACCTTCCTTCTTGAATTTTCTTAATTCCTGTAGAATTTGGCAGGACCTGTGGGCTCTGCTGACTTTGCCTGCCGAGGTATCGTATATAATATTAACTACAAGTTCTATTTGTATAATTATATAGACGTCTACTTATATACTATATATATATATCATTATATATATAATATATATATTTATATAAATATATATATATATATATATATATATTTGTAAATACCCCCTGATATTTTCACCATGTACATATGACATTTATTATGTACATATTGACCGTTCTTAGGTATTATTATTATTTCGTGTGTCCTTGATACCCCTGTTTGACCCTACGCCTAGAGTGCGAGCGGGAGGAACACGTAGTAATGCTCTGCTTGGACTGTAGAAGTATTCTCGGGTTCTTCTTTTGTCTCGTCCGTGGCGTAGTGGTCAAAAACACTTGCCACGCTGTTTCATCTTAGGGTTCAGGATGAACTCCAGCATGGTAGAAATCATCAGGGGCGTATTTACAAATACAAACTTTTTAATTGCAGGCTATTGCTTTTCTTGTGTACACTATTGACCCCCGGTTCTGGTATTATTATTCCCACTGCCGCGCAGTACCCTGTTTGGCCCTACGCCCGAGTGCGAGCGGGAGGAACACGTAGTAATGCTCCGCTTTGGACAGTAGAAGTATTCTCGTGTTCTTCTTTTGTCTCGTCGTGGCCGTAGTGGTCAAACACTTGCACGCTCATCTGCTAGGGTTCAGGATCGAAATCCAGCAGAGTGAAAATATCAGGGGGTACTTACAAATACAAATTTAATTTCAGGTTATTGCCATTCTTATATATATATATAATATATTTAATTAATATCTATATATTATTATATATATAGGATATATATTATATAATATAATATATATATATAAATATTAATATAATATATATATATATAATATATATAATATATTATATATAACCATGATTTCACACCGCTGACCCTCCTCAGTCATTACCATCACCTTTCGTTTATCTTCATTTACTTTCAAATCCCACCTTTTACACACTGCCAAGCCCTTCTACCAGTCTTCTAAAACTTTATTTAGATTTGCCATGTGAAACCAAATCTTTGGCGTACAATGAGTAGGGCCCCCTCCACTCTCTTCCATTTTCTATTAATCTAACACCTTTCCCTACCACCCTACCTCTAATTATTTCATCACCCCATCCATATACAAATTAAATGGTCAAGAAGACATAACACATCCCTTCCTCAATTCACTATTAATATTAAATTATGCAGATTTTAAACGTGTTCCCTCACTTATGCAGATTTTAAAAGTGTTTCCTCCACACTCTCCTCACATCCACTTCATCGGTCACGAAAGTACCACCCTTATTCATTATTCTATGAAGATTTCCCTTAGTCTCATTCTTTACCTTTAGTACTTCCTTCCAGAAGAACTTGTTATTCCATTGTAAGTTACCATTCATCCTCCTTTCAAACTGTTCATTTACCTCTTTTTTATACCTACGTAGGCAACTTTTAGTTTTCCTTTCTTCCTCCTTATATATTTCCATACACCTTCATTTTGAGACCTCATCATCTGGTTTTAGCAGATTCAACCACGCCTCTTTTTAATTCTAACTGCTTGCATCACCTCCTCATTCCACCACTCACTATTGACATTCTTACTTCCTACTTTAGCACATCAACACACCTTTCTTGCACTACTAACAAAAGCTTTCTTCATTTGCCTCCAGATTTGTTCAGTTTCATCTTGCTCACATTCAACTGATATATTTGCAAGTCCTCTAACATACCTTTCCTCATAACCTTGTTCACCCAACTTCTCACTCTTAATTCTCCCCACTTCCATCCCTATCTCTTTCCACTCCATTCATGTCCCCACTAGCTTAATCTTACATAGAACATCATAATGATCAGGTATTTACATCCCCAACCCCCTCACTGATTTAACGTCCATCACATACTTCAACATCTCCTTCTTCACCAGCACAAAATCAATCATACTTTTGACTTCGATGTCATCATACCTACCTCAACTCTCGTTTACTTATAAATACTTTTGTTACCGAAGAATGTATTACTTACACACATACCTCTCTAAACACAGAAGTCAATAACCTTCCTACCATTCTCATTTACTCCGGCAACCCCAGAGGAACCAGTTATCCCATCTCTTTTTTCGATCACCTATCCAATTATTTAAGTTCCCCAACTCAAGCAATCTGAAGCCCCTACTCACTCTATCCAGAACATCATTCAGATAATCCCAGAAAGTCACACTTCCTCACATCACCATCAGATGCACCATATGTTACAACCACACATACCTTGACCTTCTCAAACTTAGGTTAAACCATTAGAATTCTAGTACTCACACAAACAAAATCCACTATAGCTCTATGCCACAGGTCACTCATCAGAATCGCAACTCTTTCTCTCCCCTCCTCTCCTTCTCTCCCTTCTTTCACCTCACACCACCTCCACATCTTTATTTCAGTCACAGAAAATAAATCAAATTTACCCTATCTAAATACATCCATCACCTCTCTCCACTTTCCCTTACCACTTATTCTTCTAACATTCGATGTAAGCAGAGGATTCATACAATTTTGCCAGAAGAAACAAGGTCTCTTTAAAAGTAATCACTAGCAGGTTCGAGGGCATTGCATAAGCATTCCTGGGTATAAATAAGTTGTGGCGGGCTTCCAACCAACTACGCTTGGTGCCTTTGCCCCTCTACAGACACCACTAAAATACACTGTGAGAGGCTCTTTCTCCCTCTCCTCCCAACATGAATAAATATAAAAAAGGTGTCTGCAATAGTAGTAGTGGTTTATGGTCTGTATGTGATATGGAGAGTTTATGATTGTATAGTGCATGCAAATAGAAGAACTTTCCTCTAACCAATTTTTGGCAGCTCGAACATCTGCTCAAAGACACAGGCCTGATAAATTCCCAATTATCAGCAACTGATCTAAATCATGACCTAGTTTATCAAAATTCCCATTGTTTCTACCTTAGCCTATTTGTCTTAAGTAACTTAGCACGAAACATATCTCAAGCCAACATATAATTAGTCGATTACCGAACAAAGTTATTTAATCTTGCCAACTACTCTAGATAGCAATACTTTCACCCTTCATTTTGCTGCGTAGTGCCGTAAACATTTTAAAAAAAAAATTTAATGATTTTTTTTACATATAAATAACGATAGTAACTTTTATCAAATTTTAATTTACCACTACGCATTAACATGAATTAAATTCTGCATAAATACTAAACTCCGCAAAAATAAACGTATTTGAATGAATTAAGCTCACAATGAAGAAAATTTTAAAGCGAGATTTTGTCCCAGCACTCATCCAAATCCTCCCACCTCCAAAAGAGTGCATCTTAAACCTTCAATATAAAATAAATAAAATATTGGAGAAATTCTTTTAAGACCGAGAGTGATTTCACTTTTTACAAAGCATCATAGCTTTCTAATGGATGCAATGAGGATACAAAAACATTACTGATCAGTTCAACTTTTAATTGATTCTTCAAAAACAATTAGTCTCAAAGCAGTCATCTTGTACAGTTTAAATAGCTTGTTTCCTTGCATTCCTCTGGCAAATGATACCAGAAAACAATCCGAATATGAACAACAAAAATAGGAATAGAAAAGGAGCGAATATAAAATAAGCACCAATGGGGAATTCGTGTTATGATTTCAAGGCAATTGTCATTTTATTAGGACTGCAAGCAGGTGACACCAAGTATAGTTGTTTCCTGTGTAAGTGGGATGTCCTTGCCGGAGACACTCACTATGCCAGGAAAAGTTGGCCATAAAGGAAACTATTAACACTTGGAATAAAAACTGTTGTACAAAATCCTTTGATAGAGCCAAGCAAAGTTTTGCTCACCCCCCCCCTATTACTATTACATATTAAATTAGAACATATGAAAAAATTTGCTAAAGTTTTAGATATGAAAGGTCCTGCATTCCCGCACTTACGTCAAAGTTCCCCAGCCTCTGCTTCGTGAAAGTAAAAACAACGTGTTTACTGGTCCACAAATCGGGCAACTTTTTAAAGACCATCAATATGAAGCAATGCTGATTGATGAGTGACAAAATGAAGGAGGAATAGGCACCTTTTAAAAGATTTTCGATTGCTTTTCTGGGTAATGTCAAAGCCAAATATTTTAGAGAACTTGTAGAAGATCCGATGCTTTCGTAAAACAGTTAGAGTGCAATATGTCGTTGAGAATGTAAGTTTTGAATTCATACCTGGATTTCTTTATGTGAGCAACGAACTCGGTGACTCTTACATCAAGACAAATCGGTGGTGGAGCATAGGTTCAAAGGGAAGAGATGCTGCCATTGCTAAGTGATTATTGTTGGATGGTGGAAAGTGATGCTCCCGAAACAGAATATCATAGACAAGCCTTTTGAGATACTGCTAAGATAAATAATTTTATATTCATATTTTAGTGCTTAAATAAAGATATATTTTCTTAACAAAATTTGTTGACCAGTGATGATTTCTTCTTATTTAGTTTATCATGCAATTATTAGGTTTTTATATTCTTTTGAGAAATTATCACTCTATAATCCATGCACACACATAGGTTATTAATTCCTGATCGACTAAAAGTTCCATACTTTTTTTTAGCGTCTTTTCTCAGGCGCAGATTTTAACTTTCAACTAATGGATCATCACATATCACGTACCGCTGGCTCTTGGTTGGAATAGCCTCTATTCACCTTTCAAATTTGTATATCGTTTTCATGAATTTGACACTCTTTCAACCGTTAGTTTTGTCTACGCACAAGTACAAATATATTTATTACTATTATTAATTATAAATTTATATTTAATTTATATATATATATATATATATATATATATATTATATATATATATAAGTGCCCTGACGTCCGATCTTTCACAAATCATTTTTTCCGATCGTGGGTTCATTATTATATGGTCTGTATGTTGGGTGTTTTGTGTACTTAGTTTGCTTAGTATTGGTTTTATTGATTATTAAATCGATGTTTATTAAATATTTAATTAGTTTTAATGTACATTTTGTTATTTTAAAGTTATTTAGTAATTATTAATAACTTTATAAAGATCAATTTTATAGTTGGATTAATCACATCCACTTCTCTCGGCTTTCAATATAAGACTAGAGATAAACTTTATAGGTATAAAAACTTTGACGTTAAATGACGTCGGTTTACTAAATTCTATGATGTTCTATAATTAACTAATTACATTTGGATTCACTTCAAGGCTCACCCGGTGGAACGATCGGAAAGTTTCCAGTGGAGATACGGATCGCTATCGTTTCGTTCGATGGGTTACGGTGTAGTCAGAATTTGGGAGGGTTCTGACCATATACTACACACTCCTCAATCATCCATGCGCTCATATTCCAGCTTCCATCGGATTAGGAGACGTAAAAGGGACTTCGCGGGTCAGCACCCCAAATGAAATTTTGTAAGGTGAGGAATAACGTAATAGAGTCAAGTGCGCCGCAGAATGAATAAAGTAGTTTCAGGAGTTTAATATGCGGTGCGTATGTTAAGTGGTCATCTAGAATGAGTCCTAGAAATTCGACCCGTGAAGTAACAAGAATGGGCGAACTACATAAGGTTATGTTCGCAGGAAGAAGGTGGCAGGTTCTTTGATTGCCTTTTTCCTTAAAATGTTACTGCTGAGGTTTGGTGGGTGAGAAATGGAAACCTTGGGAAGTTACCCCATTGTGAATATTCTCAATAGCTAGTTGAATATTTGCGTTGCAGAGGATAGAGCGAGACCTGGCCATCGGTTGATATATAGCGGAAAGGTCATTCAACATTAAAGAGAAAAATTGACTGTCGCTGTGATTGAAGTAACGATGTCATTAAATCCGAGAGCAAATAGTAATACACTTAGAACACTATCCTACGGAACGCCTTCATCCAGAGTAAAGTGACGTGACAGAATAGAAGAGCACTGAACCTGGATGGATTATTTGACAGACAGTCGCATTTAATGAAAAGAAGAGGATGATTGTCCATGTGCAGGAACGGAAGCAGAGTGGAGTTTAAGGTGAGAACCTCAGTTCTTCACCATTGTGTTCATAAAAGCTTTTTGCAGGCTCAAAAAAGACACCAAAGATTGAGACGTACTCCCATCTAGTTGAGAAGGCTTCCCGTGATGTCATGGTCACTTTTTTTAACAAGGGATCCGCCGATCTAAGGATTTTTCCGGAAACACAGACTAGGAGGTTAAAAAGACCGGGCGGACTCTTCCAGAAACAGGAAGAGGCGGCCTGAATACACATTTCTCTCCGTTAATTTGACAGTATTGACAGGTCAGCGAAATTTAAAGTCTCGGTTGTCCGCTAACTTGGATCTTTCCCCAGGCTCTGGGGAGACGGATTACTTATATAAAGATGTAGTTACCAAATAGATGGAAAAGATTAGAATTGATCCATTAATTTGATTATAAAGATCTAGGCTCATAAACCGCTAAATAGCGAGATGTAATATGACTCGGAGACATTATGTACTTACTCATGTACTGCGGCCAAGGGCCACCGTCTTTACTTAACTTTCTCAGTTGCTCAAGATGTTCGACATAACTCTGTCATAAGGCTATATAGGATGTTGGTTATCGGCATATGTGCCTCATCGCTTTATTGGGCTACAATTATTTGTCTTGAGCCAGGTTTAGATTTCTCAAGTTTTTGAATAGGCTTTAGTGAATAACGGAAATAGAGCTCGACGTGGCTTGAGCTCAAAAACTATAATCCTTAATGACATCTATTGCTCAACAGCCTAGTAGGAGTTAGGAGATCGTAAACACGGAGTATTGAACACTGTAGTTAAAACTTCGAATATTTGATGGGATGAGGTTCATTTGAGTACGAGGATATATTACTGTGCGACTTTCCACACTAAAGAAGAAAACTTAGGAACAAAGAAATGAACTATTTAAGTTTAGAAAATATTAGTTTAAGTTGTATTGGCGATTAATTTCGATCGAGATCTCCCCGAGCTGATTCTAAAAATAATTAATGTTTTAGGGGTGTGGTACGGGTCCTTTTGCATTGCCTGTAGAGTTTTCTTTTCTTCTACTCGGTTAGCATGTGCAGCACTCTTTGGCGACCACCAAGGATTGCCCAGATCTCCTTGCTGCGTGAAGATTGCGGAATGGCAAGCTTCCTACTGCTGTTATGACAACTTGCTGAAGAAGTGAAAGGCAATTCATCAAAGTCGGAAACCGCTTATTAAAGGGAGAAGTGGGATAGCTGTGGCCTGAAAAAAAGGGGCCCACTCCGCTCGATCATAACGCCAGCTGGAGTAAATTTTAACATTGGGCTAGGTACAAGCTCATTTAAAGCTATTGAGTTGTGATCACTGCCGTTTAAATAATTAAAGCGGAACTATGTAAATTGATCCATAAGGGAATAAGACCAAAAGGAAACATCAATACAGGAAGAGGTGTGTGTATCTAAACGTTCATATGTAGGAAGTCCTGTGTTAAGGCATCCCAGGGAAAAGGGTGTCAGAAGATCTACAAGGATCTTGGACTCAGACGAGGTGACAGTGGTGGCGGAGGTTGAAGTTTCCTAGTATAACAACCGGAGCAGGGAGCTGCTCAAAAATATTAGCTAAGTCGACCATAGTAAACTCACTACTCGGAGCCAAGTAGATCAAGCAGACAGTAAGATCGGTGGACAGATGAATTCGTTCTGCCACTGCATGAAGTCAAGTCTAGTTTGAAGAGGGACTGGAGAATAGGAGACAGATTTATGAATGAGTGTTCCTGCGCCTCCCCTATCATTGTCACTTCTTTCTATAGAGGTTAGCGGCGATTTATATTCCGACTGTCGAAAGAAGTCGCGATGATATAGTCGAAGTACCTGCAAACATATCCACTTTGGTTTACATATGTTTATTAGTTGAACAAGTTCTTCAAAATTAGAGTGGTAGCCACGACAATTCCATTGCAGGAAGGTGGCCATGCTTTGTTATAAATATTATGAGGATAGTCTTTTTGAGACAATTGTCTCTATGTGGCTGGGGTAATGTTGGAGGTAGATTCGGATGGAGAGAAAAGGCTAAGACGTGGATCTCGACAAGGAGGTGCAACAAATCCTGGTGGTAAAGAATAGTCATACAACAGGGGATTGGGTTGTACGACCGCTTTTCGGAAAGAGTTTTCAGTGGTATTTGGTAAAGGGGCTTCACCATGAATGCGAGATAAGTTGAGTTCAACCAAGTCCATCTTATTGTGTGAATCTGGTTGGTCGTTGGAAGAGCAGCCAAAATGCTCATGCATAGGAATATGAGCGAAATCAGTATCTATCAAGCATGCAGGTTCAGAAATGTGTGGGGATATGGGGCTGTTTCCATGGAAACGGGGAAGGAAAGTGTCATCAGAAAGGTGCCATCTTTTTGAAAAGGTTGCTATATTGGCATGTGAAGTCTGATTCTGGATATTTTACCAGTAAGTTATCATATGAATAATTTTGGGAGACTGGACAATTTGAGTTAAGAATGGAGACCTCTGGATCCAATTTCGTGCCTCCAACAGATCCAGAACGCTTAGAGCCTTTGCGGCGTTTACGTTGGACGGTTTTCCATTCGCCTCTCTCGGAAGCTCAGGAAGCATTAGAAAGAGAGTGGGTCATCACATCAATCTCTATTTGGGACATATTATCTATTTCATCCAATTTGATTTTGGTCGAAAACGTTTTTTTATAGTTTCAATAGTATTAATATTTTATCCACACTTTTCTCATTTCGTGACCAAAAAATTTTCACAAAAGTTAAAATCCGCTTGACTCCGTCATTTGTTAATCTGATAAAAGTCTTTGCATTATACTCCCAAATAAAACTTTAAAAAAGCACATTCTTCTTGTTCTGCCTAATGATACTAAATTCAACCTACTGTCAGTTGACCCTCTTGTATTTTAAGGAAAACCTTTAGTTTGGTGATTATTCTTTTCTTTGTGCTTAGGAACATCTTTTTCAAGAATTTGAGTAATAGTGGGAGGTGTATTAGGGGACAGAGAGACAGTCCTCTTGCGTGAATTTGGACAACCTATTGGGTAGGTATGAGACAGTGTGTCTTGGCAGGAAATGTTTTCCAAATTT
>JABUQX010090195.1:40000-57275 GCA_015478945.1 Trachelipus rathkii | reverse complement strand
TGTGGAGCAGAGATTGAATCTGAAAGTAAATTTGCAAAGTTACCGACCAGGTCTATATGATTAGCCGTGCTTATTACGCACATTCTCTTCATCAAAGCTCGACAGATGGATAATGCTCGGTGGGTCGAATTGTTAGAAAAGAGGGTCCATTGTGAGAATAAAGAATAGACCACATAACTATTAAATATCTCCTCGGTGCTAAGCGTGGTAGGAACGGAAAGCAGACTTCGTCCAATCTAACTAAGCTGTGTCATTTACTGTTTTCTCTCTTTGCGAGTATTTTTTCATTATAAGTTGTATTTACTTTTTACTTTGTCTCCAGCCTTGGGGTCCTGTCGACCGAAGATTTCGCCTCTTGTGAAACGTCCCCAATTCGTCCACAGGCTGCTCGATATAGAACTACCATTTAGAATAGATTTTTCACGTAGGTGATATTGTAAAGCATGTATAGTCATGTCCATACTCATAGTGCTGACGCTCCTTGTTTTCGATATGATAAGCGCCATATTTGGCTTCGCGCTTGGTGAGAGTTTGTAGTAATACTTGATAAATATTTAGAATAGGATTTTATGTAAAGGTTATTTTCATATACTTTATTTGAGTACACTGTTTCCATCTTATTTATTCAGCCATTCCTCATACTCAGAAAGCCGAGAAAGGTGTCTCGTGATATACCCAGTTCCCGTGCGCAGTATATGTCTGATTTTACCGCTAAAGTGAGTGCACATAATATATATCAGTTCGCGAACAATATTGGAAGTTTGGTGAAGGGCCTCTCCGAAATAAACTCACACAGCAAGCTTAAACCAAGGTTGATACACTCGAGACGTACTCATCCACAGCATGCGCGAGTGAAAAGGGAATTACTTCAGTTTATAAGACACTACTAGGTGTTACAACTAAGTCGAGAACAGGAATTTTGTAACAATATATATAAGGCGCTCATACTCACATACGTTTAGCTGTATTATGTCAGAGTGAAATTCTTATTGTATATTTACTATCTAAGATAAACGCTGAGAAGGTCCAAATTAAAGCGATTACTTAATATAGCGGTTATATTAACAATCCGAGATTGGATTACTAAAAAGACGGAGGTAATAGGGAGTGTAGTGAGTAAGCTTATTATAACTAAGCTTGTGTTTTACTACGTAGCCATTACAAACTTATAGTATATCCCAACTAATACTTACTACTTCTACTACGTACCATACTATTCTCTTAAATGAGTGTTATTGTTTATATTTCATAGATATCATGCATACTAAATCAATAGTATTCATTTTAGTCACGTATATGGCGGTGCCCAGGTATTCATATTCTCACTATATATTAGCATCATGATATATTAGGGTATATTAATCCATTACTATTATCTAGGATTACTTTCATAGTAGAGCTGAGTCACTCTCTACAAGTCGTTGACTTAATATGTGAACACTAGTAGTATCAAAATATAATACTACGTACCGTATATTGGGTTATCATTGATGCCTAATTTACAATATACACGGTCCTCTCTGCGTGTTTACCTAAGCTAGTACAAAGTAACCACATTATATATACAATATTGAGTTCTGTTGAGGGTATCCTATATACCTAATGTGGGTGTTAACCTTGGCAAACGGATAAAACGGGCCCCGATGTGGGTGTATAGGTATAGCCATATACGTAGTATAGTCACGAGTGCTATAGCTATACACAGGGTTACGGTGCCCGTTACCTTCCTCCAGCTGTGCGCCTGGGCCATTTGCCCTGTACAGATTCTCCTCCATCTCTTTGGCGTCGGGGCTTATATCCTCTTACATAATATGGCGGCAAGTCATTATATATTTATATTAGTAAGTAGTATATATATCGGAAGATAGTAATATATATCAGCTCTGAGGGCGCCATAAATTATAACTTATATCGTGAATAAATGTCAAAACCCGTCCTTGGCCGGTGGTCTTCATCTATGATTAAGATATAAGTACGTCACTCCTGTAGAGGTGGTAATGACTATATCGATATTAATTAGCGTCATTATGTAAGTTACATATACAAAATCTTATATTACCCATGGGTTTTCTGTTTTAATATGTTCGTACGGGAAGGTATGTATTCATACCTACCTCTGCCATTTTGCTTAGCTGTATATATATACTCATCAAGTTTGTTACTACTTCTATATATATATACTCTATACTGTTAGTTCATATATATATATAAAGTATACTCTTATATTTGTGGACTTGCGAGTTATGTATCACTAAAATTCTACGGTACCTCACTTCTTCACTGTAAAAAGCTAATATTTTTATTCCTGATCAGTGTACTAAACTATATCCCTCTTTCACGCTAATGCTCACTCTTCTATAAGACACTATCTTAATACTCCATAATATAATTACAATCTTCTGTATTATATTATACTCTTAGTTAGATTGGTAATCGCATTATTATTGAGTATATACCTTTACTACTACCTCTTTGGCAAACTTAGACATTACTTATGTATATTATATATATATAGATATCTAACCTATATTACTACTATATAAAATGCACATGTTCTACTTATATCATTTATATATTAGTTATGATATGATAGTTTGAGTAGATTTCCCTCATGTTGTATAGTTTTGAGCTAACCCGCAGGTCGTAGAAGAGAGGCACGGCAATTCTGTGGAGAGTAGGAGTAGGACATGTGAGAGGGAAGACGATGATGCAAGATGCACACGAGTAGGCAAAAAAAAAAGAAGAAGAGAGAGAATAATAATATGATTGAGAATTGAGAGAGAAGAAGAACACACTGTATTATATAATTATTACTTTAATATATTTTTATTAGATCTTTTTAAAATATGAACTTTGGTATTGTTATAGTATAAATTTATAAGTATTATAATTAATTTTTATAATGATGTTAGTTAATTGGGAAAGATATTTATGCCACTGGTATTAGGGCTTTGGGTCGAAAGGAGTGGAGGGGAAGTGAATGGAAATGAACTGATATAGTGAGGAAGAAGAGGTGAGTGAATTATACATAGTGTAGCGCCGGGTAGGTAGCTCCACCCAATATTTTTATGGAATATATATAAATAAAATTTAGAAGAAATTAAATAGAGGTAAAGGCAGAAGTAAAAGGGCGAATTAATCTGATCGAAATAATATTTATAAGTGTAGAAAAAGTTAAATAAAAAGGATAGCTATTTGACATCATATTGAGGTGATTGTATGTGGAAAAGCATAGAAACCAACCACAAAATAACAGCTATAATAATAATGTGAATTCATTTAGAAATTCTCGCTCTTAACTCTGATCTTACAAAGTATAACTGGTATTTCTAAGTGTCGAAAGGACGTACGGTGGACGAATGGAGTCATCCGTCTTTCTCGATTGATGTCAGAGAATGTTATACACTGATATGGTGAACGGGGATAAGTGTTGTCCTTACCATAGTAGATGCGAAAATTATAGGAGTGGTGATAAACTTTGAGTCGTTGGCATTGTCGTCGCCGTAAAATACTTTTCGACAAATTCTGTTTATGACATAAAGAGATAACTACGAAACAAAGGCGTGAGCGGGCTAGTAGATAGCATTAATAGTTGTTGAATATCTTTTGAGAAGTCGAAAATGTGTCTGAGGAGATTTCTGAGATCTCAATAAAATACTGATACGTAAGCTTTTATTTATAGGAATAGTATTATGAGCATTATTATATACATAATAAATAGGGAAGCTTTATTGAAATTAGGCATAGCGATGATGTGTAAGGTAGTGAGTTCATAGATGTGTTTTTTCGCTATGTAAGTGAGGAAAAAACGCTTTCTTTAAACATCTTGAAAAAAATACCTGGAATCAAAAAAAGTATGTATGACAAACGCTGTAATAGTTTTAGAAAAAAAAGCTGTTGTATGAGGGCGAAGATAATGGTGTCAAGGTATATGAGAGATTTATACTACAATTGGAAATGTGGCGTGTATATAAGTTTAAATAGATATCTTGGGATGAGATATAGATAACGAGTTATGGTATATAATCAGAGCCTCTCTTTCATTAGCATATATAAATCAAAGTATTTGTCTCGATTATTTATAGAGTATAATTTGGAAGAGAGAGTGTTGATTCGGAAATGATAGTTATCAGTTCTGGCTAGAGGGATGGCTATAAGGATAAGGTGTTAATAAGATAATCGTAATATGAGAGTAAAAAATATGGCAGATGAGTGGAGGGTGTCACCTTAACTATAATATAGTATATAATTGAGCTAGGAAATATTGATTTGGTTCTGTGTGGTGAGAAATCTGAGAAAAGAAGATGATTTGGTGAAGGATATTATGTAGTAGTAGAGAGATTATTGGCAGGGTATGTAAAGGAGGGGTTATAATATAAGTATAATATAATACGTAGATAAAATAGAGTATGAAGATTTGGATTGTGGTTGAGTGACATGATCTATCAGTGTGAAGATTATTTAATGTTCATAGTATGGTTAGAGTCAAGATGTGAATAAACAAGTATGTTCAGAGTTTAAAATTATTTATGAGGTTAATGTGATTAGTATGTAAGAAGGGACGTGATGATGTATGCAGAGATAGTAAAGAATCTAGGAAAAGTTTGTTGAAATGGCTCTGCACATAACGGCTCAGCTGGTGTTAGCATACTATCTCAGAGATACGTTGGTGCAATGTAACCAGGAGATCTAAGTGCTTGATATGAAGAGAGAACGTTGTCAAGACACTATAGGGGAAAGAGGACTGTTATCGATAGAAGTTAGATACATGTTACTATGTGAAATTCAACATGATTGAAAATGTGTAGGAGTGAGGAAATAGAGTATGATAGATGCATCCTTGTATGTGTTGGGCTGTGTTATAATTTGATGTAACGATACACATGGCGTATGATAGATTAGAGATCTCGGGAAGATGTCTTACAAATAGTGTTGTTCAAGGTAATGGAGTTAACAAGAAGTTGTTCATGGTACGTGGCATGCTAGGTGTTAGTATAAGGGCTTCATACAATGTGTAAATTAAACGTGAGAGAATAGAGTAGATAAGGAATGAACGTATTAGAGTTATGGGTGTTGTGGTATGAGGTGGAGGTTAGTGATATGCATAACGAAATGATAAGGTAATGAATAAGAATAGGTGAGATCAATGCAAGTCAGATGTTCGAGCTGGAACAAATGTCTGAGATTTCGATAATAATTTGGGGATATTATTGTGTGCGCATAAAAACCTTTCGACGACATTCGTTGCAGCAACAAGTCCAACGAAAGAGAAATTGTAGAAAGTGGTCAGGGATAGGTGGCTGGTGCCAATGAGAATTGCTTGTGTGGTAATGTATAAGGAGACGCGAGCGGATTGGATACGTGTGGCTATGAGGTTTTACACGATGTATTGTGGGAGGGAAGCAAAGTGAGTATATACTACGAGAGGTACTGGGTAAGACTGAGAAGTAAAATAGCTATAAAATAAGTATGATTGAGTCTGAGTGATGATCTGAATGTTATATCTTAAATATAAACTAGCGAGAATGTGAGTTTTGCGCAAGAAAAGGCGAGAATAAAGGTTGCAATGATAGGAGAAGAAATGGCGGGCTTTGTTAATGGGGGCAACTGTGTTGTTGCGCCATCCTTGGGCCAAGGATGAAAGCCTTATATACATATACCTTAGAAACGATTTATACCATACGTGTATGTATATGAGATATTATTACCGTTGACGTAGTCCCATGAAGCTTCTAGGGTGGAATTTATCTGTACTGTTATGAACGTAATTTCACTAATTATATATATTCACACGTCCCAGTCACACACATAAGCCTTTATGCAAAGCTCGCAACATTATTTACATATATTCTTATCTATATCATTATTAGAGTCACTTTTATATACTATTTCTCACGATGCTATTATGTTAAGCCGATATCTATACATTATAATATATTAAATTATATATATATATATATATTATATATATATAATATATATATACTATATACATAATCCATTATTTTACTCCCAATCTTGGGAATAAAAGGTAGAAATAAAGAAGAAAGAAAGAATATTATTATTTAATCACTTATTATTTAATTTAATTTAAGTTATTTAATTAATATTATTATTATATATTTATACATATTATTTAATTATTATTTATTTTTTTAATTATTCATTATTAATTATATTATATATCACTTCAATGGACGAAAACGTATCCCTAGTAGCCCTTTGGCGTATTTAATTCAATAATAAATATAATTTTATCTATAGTATATAATTAATATCTTCATTATTGTACATACGCATATAACTAATGTCAATTAATTAATTAGTTAGATGATAAAAATATAATAAGTATTATTATTATTGATTTTGATTATTGTATTATATTATAATATTTAATATATTATATATAATTTATTATTATTACTAGAGATTATTATATTATTAATTATATTAATTTAATTTAATATTATTAATTTATATATATATATATATATAATCTTAATCCTATTTACTACACCTCATACGTTTAACGTATACCCACCTTGCTGGGGTGGGGGTGCAGTCACGATACTTTTCCGAAGGTATCTTGAGCGAAGTGGGTATTGTTAACTATTTTTTTGTATTTTTTATCTGTTATTGAATATTTTTCTCACCTACTTTTTTATGGTATGGTTCCCCTCCTTTATCACCATTGTGTTTGTTTTCTTATTATTAATTTAATTATTATTATTATATATAATATTATTTTTATTAATTTATATTATTTCTATGTTATTTTTACTAAAATGATAATTTTAACACTAGTAATTTCAATTTTCGTATTTGAGTGTGTGATTACTCACAAATACCACTCCTATATATAACTCAACTAATTCCACTTACTCACAGAGATTATTACCTGAGATACCACTAACTATATCATATACACTGTTTTAATGTACGTTACTAATATAATAACATACATAATATAACTACGTAATATACCTGATAATTACTAATTCTCAATTTACCTGAAAGTAATGATCCTATATCAACACTAATTAATTCAATAAATCCATCTATGGCGCTCCTGTTAATTCACTAGAGTGATTATCGAAGCGGGCCTATGTTTGTTCTTCTGTTGTGTGTCATGGGCCCATCGTGGCTCTCATTCTCTCCAAATAACTCTTCTCCAACTGAGAGATCGGTCACGGGTCTGATCGTAAGCTAGGAGTAACTGAGACTCTAATTGAATATCACGAGCTAACTTTTAAGTATCGTTTGAATCTCTTCTTTTTTTTCTGGGCTGTCCCAACAGCTATTAGTAATGAGTGGGTTTCGCCTCAGGAGAACCTTGGCCTCCGACTAGACCCTCTCGAGGGATGGTCTTCGGCAGTTTACTCCAGCGCTGAGGAGCAGACATATAAAAGTGTTCGGGCTGTCACAGAGTTGTTCCTTACTCGCCTGGTCGGACAAAATCGGCTCTCTCTCTTCATGCTTTTCCACATCTTTTGGAGAGACAATTTAGAGGATTCTTCGCTGTATGAGAGTTCGATGATAGGGGTATTTTCCCAGATGAGCCACATCCACATTATGGAGGCGCCAGCCCTAATATACGGGGTGGGGTTTCTATGAGGGGGAGAGGTGGATAGCTCGGAGCCTGGTGGTGGGCGCGGTATGCCGCAGTTACGTATACTGCTACTATAGGGAATTTATTGAATTTTCATATTTCACACATCATTTATGATGTTTAATTTAGAATTTTAGTGTTTATTTTTGTATATATTGCGGTGCTGATGTTTTGCAGGATATTTTTCAATTAGGGAAATGATAAATAACTAAAAAGATTTAACACACGTTATTACCAGAAAGGCCGGCCACAATATCACCAATTATACTAGGCGGGTCCTACCACCATACCGTCCTCCTCGGTACCTGAGTTTCCTCATAGAGTCCTGCAAATCCAAGCAGAGGCTTTGACGCTACCTTGTTTGAATAGAAATGGTTTAGTGTACTTACTATTATACCAACCATCCTACACTATATAACATATCTAGCCCTCGATTCGGTCCGTTTCAGGACTATGAGCCTACCTGTATTATCCTAGTAACCAGGTGTAAAAGCTGTTGTGAGCCTCTCAGAATCCCTTCGTCTATCTCCGTCACTTTATTTAACGTTTGCCATTCCAGGAGCCCTCCCTGCGTCAGCGGGGTTCCATTCCTAAACGCCAGTATAAACCGACGCCGACGATCTACGTTCCACGCCGACCCCCCCTTACCAGGGGTCTCCTGAGGTCTTGATGTCCTTAATCAAATTATAATCATATATATATATATACTGCATTTTATTTATTTAATTTATTCAATTCAACATAACGCCACTTAATTCTGAGTTGAGACCCGTCATCAATCCTTAGTGAATGCTTTGGAACTGCTCTCCAGACTACTTGAGTCAACAGCTATATATAAACAGCCATGAGGACGGTTACCTCTATTATGAGAGTTATTCTAGTGCTGCTCTATCTCGTACCAGAGCAACGTTCACTGCTCTCTATCATTCATCACATCTTGGGTATAGCATTTCCCGTCATTTCTTAAATTCTCTTGGATTGTTTGTCCCGCCAACACCGTACGAAGGGTTTACGTGGCAGAAAACTATTCAGACGACACCAAGAGTTGCGTGGCAAAATAATACTTTGCAGTTTCGCTTTGTTCCATTGCGACTTTTTTCACTACAGGAATAATGTGCTAGTGTATACTAGAGACGTTATCACTTCATTGAAGAGATAGAGTATCTAATATAGTAATGTCATTCCAACATTGAAAAGATGCACACTCACAAACTTCTGAGACATCCAATGAACCTAGGGCAACAAGAACCGAACAACGATACAAATACATAGTTATCTGCTCTTTCTAATTACTTTTTATCTTTTATTGTGGTACATTGTGTCTCCTTATGACAACAATACTATAGTAACATGGAGATATAATGAAACTATGGTAGTATTTTAACCATATTGATATACTATAAATCTACGTTTTCTCATTATTTATATTATGTGCACCTTTCCCGAGCATGTATATGTATTTCAAGAGTGCTATATAAATTAATAGAGTTCTCTCTTCTTTAATATCACCCCAGAGTATATTTCCTGATTTATATGTCCTCTAACTTCTATTAATTCTCTATATACTTGCTCTCATCACCAGTTTGATGTATGCTTCAGTCTTATCTCTCTCGTATACTTCTTTGTCATATTGTGCACCTAGATATGATAGCTTTTCTGCCTGACATGATATTGTCCTATCTATAATATGTCATATAGGAGGCCATCACCCGGCCTCCTCTGTCCACATGAGCCCACCACCTTTTTCGCATCAATATAGGTAAGTAAAGTATGATAAATCTTAGGAAGACAGTTGGCGCCATATTTATATATACTTAATTTGAATCTACGTATGTCGCTGATGGAACTACCTACGCCGGGCGCGTAGAAGAGTAATAGCTGCGCTCAATCCTTATTAATCCTCTTCCTATCATTGTCTAGAGGGCATAGACGTATTCCACATTCCAAATCTGCGGTTTGCTCTTCACCGTTTGAATTCAATCGCCCACCCGTGCGAATTGTACTCTCCGGGGCTTTTCGTTCGACTTTTAACGTTTTATTACTGTAAACGTTTATAAATCGATGACCCTTTATACGCGTGCTGGTATTTACCCGTTCATACACTGTTTCGGTGATTTCTGTTAGGTCACTGGATCACATTGTCCATCTATTATATATATATACTCAAAGTACTCATCACGAAATAATGGGTTAATCTAGTTACGAGCCTCTTACTCGTATCGTTATTCATTTATCGACGACATCATCACATCAGACTACTTCTCTTACTACGCTTCATTACTTTCTACCTTGTAGATAGTCACATTAAGGCATAGACTTCTCACAAGTGGAAGTATCATGTATATTATTATAAGCGATATAATATATCCGAAGCTCATTCTTGAAAGGTTCTCAGAGATTAGGAACGATTCCAGTATATATTATATACCGTGTTAGACCTACGAATCTGGTAAGTCTATATCCTGATAACCTGTCTCACTACAGTGATAAACACGCCCTGCTTCTAGATTTATTCGCCGGGGAAACCATCCATTTATTATTATACAATGATGTCATCCATCTTAACTGTATGATGCACGGAGTCCGATACTTCATAGGGTTGGAATCTTCCCGTGGCAGACTCATCAATTACTACGTATAGTATCGCTTGCTTGAAATTACTAGGCCAGACTTTATGAATATCATTCTTGAGAAGCATGAATGGATCAACCTGATATTGTAACTGAGGTAGAAATATCCACTGTCCTCTGTATCTTACCTGTTCCTAATAACGGGCTCTCGACTATACGACTGCGTGATACTACAATCACCGCAGCTGCCCGACAACGAATCTCGTGAGGATACACACATAGTTTAGGATGTTCAACCCGTACTACTTTCTGAACCTACCTTGATAAGCCCGTTGCTTGAGAATAATAATTAGTATATATACTTATACTCAGTATATAATTAAAGGTCTCGACGCTACAAGCCCGTGAATATAGTGCAGACTATTTTCGAAGCATCAGTATTCCCACGCGAGTATAATCTGAAACTCTTTTATTTTCGTAGTATGTCACCCCACAGGAATGGAAACTTTACTTCGGACTACCGCTCTAACTTCCCGGATGGCGAGTGTGTGCCCTGTGCTAGATACCACCTGTAGCCTGACTCAGCGAAGGGAGGTACCGAGTCTAGATTACCGGATTATTAGGTAGTATTTGAGCGAGCGCAGCTACTAATAATTATAACAGGAAAAGAAAGAGTTATTAAGTTAGGTAATGAATAATCAATATGAATAGCTCCGTACTACACTACTGAGATACAGGGTGACACAACTTTATCTTGGAGAGATATAAATTTATATTTTTATATATATGTAAATACTCTATATGAAAATATATCACTTAATATAGTAACTTATACGATTATAATTACTATAGTTGTATACATTGATCAGACGCTTATAATTCAAACTCCTGAGTACACTTATCTTGAGTCATAATCCTTTCACTTATCGGGTAGTATATGTTACGATTTAGCACTTATATATCAATGAAATTATTCTACTATAATATACCGCTTCGATGTGTGTTAGATTAGTGGGTTTAGAGTTTATGGTTCTAGTTCTTGGTAGGAATTAGTCAAAATTTTAGGAGGTTTGGTATAGGTAGTACTTTTCTTTTAATCTCTAGCTCTATCCCACTCACTTCTCCACTTTTTCGACTTTCAAGTGATCTCTGATCGATCGAGGTCAAGCCTTACTACGTGACTTCTACTACTTCAGCGTGCACGCGTGAGACTTAGCTTCCTGAGATCTGGTATATATTTTATCTTCTGAACGCCTACAACATCTCATTACATTGTCCATCCACGAGATGTGTCTCATATCACATCTCGCGCGCCTGAGACAGACTATTAACCTTATCCTTGTCATTCACTTCTATTCCAAATCTTCCTACACCAGCCTTTGCTTAGGGCGCCTCTCTGGCGAGATTCTGCGATCCCCTTTACCCATGGTTCTATGCCTAGGAAATGTCTGGGCAGGGTGACTAGTCTGAGGGTGAGGGTATATTCGATAAAAATATGTTGGAGAAGTGGTAGACTTGGCGCGTCCTCATTTGTATATGGCGATCCCATCTATCTATTGATGTGCTCACATGGAACCCCTCTCTGTAAACACATGAGGGGTCCACATCATAATCCCTAGCTTATGCGATGATTCATCCTCTCCCTCCTGGGTTTGAATGGGTCGCCCTGTCTGGTTAGGGTTAATATCTTCGATTTATATTTTTTCCTGAGGTCGAAATCTGGCTTCGCAGGACCTTTCAAACTGACCCTGTTCACATCTCATGTCATACGGTATAACTGTCCTTAATACATATACCTCAAATTAATCATTCGTGAACTATTTCATACGGCTCGTTCATTAACCTATATTATAGATTGTTTCTTCCGTATATATGTGCACAGTTTCCTAAATCCAATGGACAACTGCCATTGAGCGGATTTACATTATTTGCTAATTCGTAAATGAGCTGAAAAGAGAGTTACTTGTCGATTCAAATTTCAGACTCCTTGGCTGTTTTGTTTACAGGAAGTATATGCATACTTTCGTTGACTAGTGACCTTTATACAAACCTTTTCACCTCCGTATCATTGGTGTAGCCCCTCTCATCTCTTTCCCTGTATATAGAGTTGGCAATTCCAGCGAGAACAGAGAGGATGGGGGCAATTCTGCAAGAAACTCTGACTCAACTGATCTGATAGTATGTCTCTCGCAATTATTTAATAAACAATGTGGTCCTCTTTCTTGTGCCTAGAATCAAACCATTACACAAACTTCATCAAGTTCTATAAATTGTATATAACCGACTTCTGACCAGAGAGCCGAGTGGGACGGGCTCCGTTATCCGAGTTCTGTGTGACGATGACCGTCCTGTGACGAGACACGGAATTATTATTGGTTGTCTTACGTATCAAGAATGTAAATGCCTGTGGCGCCCAGCTGTAAAATATAAGTAGTAAGGAAGACCTCGTCGGATTTTTTTCAACGTGTCTCCGCGCCCAATGTTGGTCCTCGTGACTTTAACCTTCGCCATCCGTTTGTGGGGTCAGATAAGACGGTGTGCTCCGAGTATCCGGGTTTGGTTCGTTGAGCTAATTAGTGAGGAGCGGAGTATCTATTTAACCACAGTGATTCACTCTAGCCAGGCACCTTCCACCTTTTTTAACGTTTTGATACAGGCACTTCTTCCTGTGTGACGTCTCGTTGTGTTCCATCTCGTCTTTAGAGTATCTAGTTTTGGGTGGGAAAGGTTGGCTTTCCTCTGTGGTAGTGCCCACTACCCTATCGTGATACCATCCTCGTCCCAAGTTCGCAGCTACCACATTATTCTGGCTGGCGCTATGACAGGGCAGACTGGTCTTCCTTTCACTCAGGCCACTTACTTTTCCATCTTTCCTGCAACTAACGTGTTTCCGTCGCCGGCGGATGCCTTCACTTACTTTCAGGAGGTTATCCTTCAGGCGGCAACGGAGCATATACCCCGTTCATCTGGGACCCGGAAATCAACAACCCCCTGGTGGAACCAGGAGTCGGGCTAATCGTGAAAAGCGAAAGTTGTATAAGCTGTATAAACAGACTCCCACACCTTCCAACTTGATTCTGTTTAAGGCTTCGGCGGCCCGTTCCCGGTGTATTAATCGCCGTACGCGGAAACAGTTTTTCGCACATACGCTTTTACGCCTGTTTCATCGGTCCTGTATCTTCAGTCCATAAAAAGGTGCGACAAAATTTCCCGAAAAACCATGCTTGATCCCGCCTATATATCCTCGTTTACGGCCCGAAAACCTCTGATGTCATCTCTGCTCGAGGGGTTTGTGGCGGACGAGTTGGGTTATCACTCGGCGTCCTGCTCTAGCTCTCCCCCGTTTCCTGAACCTTTCTCGTTCTAGTCGCTTGCGGGTTGAGTTTCCTGATTTTTCTGTTTCCGCCTTGAACCAGACCTTCCCATACAACCGCCCTATTCACTCAAGGGCCGAAGTTCTAGACGCCCTCAAGTTTGCGGGGATGGAGCGTTGCCTGGCCCTGAGACGGCAGTCTCTTTCAGATGCTCGACATGCCATCCATCTGCACTGCTTCCTTCCTCGGCTTATAACAATAGAATATGGGTGGAAGGGGGTACTTCCCTCCTGTCTGGTCTACTGCATAGTTGTCCCCATTCCCAAACCTGGGAAGATTCGACTTTTTCCGATAACCATCGCCCTATTTATTTCGTTGACCTGCAATACATGTAACTCCAGGAGAGAAGTGGTGGCTTTTCCCCGTCTTGTTCCCACGTTGGAGCGACTCCATCCATGCATTTTCCGACTACCTATTTTGGTTTACGTCGCCATCGCTCGACTCAGAATCCTCTCCTTCGGTTGGATCACGACATTCGTTGAGTCTTTTGCTTCCAACAAAATGACCTGGCCACGTCTTCTTTGACCTCGAAAAGGCATATGATAGTAGCACGTGGAGGTTTGGGGGTTTTGCGGAGCCTCCCCTCCTTGGGACTTAGGGGGCAACTTCCCCTATTCCTCAGGTTGTTGATGTCGGACCGGTTTCGTGTTCAGGTCCGTTGTGGTGCCGCGCTGTCGAGGGCGTTTTTTCCTGGACGAAAGGGTGCCGCAGGGCAGTCAGTGAACTGAGCGTGTTGCTTTTCGCTATTGTTTCAATGGAGTTGTCCGATTCCCGTCCCGCCGTAGTGCGCTGTCATCCTATGTGACGATGCTTGCCCTGTAAAATCTCTGGTGCTAAACTTCCCTGTATGGTACGTCACTTCAGGTTGCCAATCGATATGGGTTTCCTCTTGTGCTCTGCCGCGTGGCTTTTACATTTTTCCACGGTCGAAAAAACTCGTGCCGTCGCTTTTCCCGGAAAATCACTCGTCGTAGGGGTCGGCCTACAATTGCCTCCACAGTTACGTCTCTATGGCTCCCCTATCCGTGTGGAGCCGAGGGTGCGGTTCCTGGGGTCTGTTGCTCGATGAGCGCCTTACGTTACCTTCCTCATATTATTCTCCTCAAAGCTAATTGCTGCCGTTCGTTGGATCTCTTACGGCACCTCACCTCCCACACGACTTGGGTGCGGCACAGAAACCATGCGTCCACCTATACATCAATGCTTGGTCGGGCTAAACTGGACTATGTTTGTGCCATTTATGGGCAGACCTTTCCAATTTTATCTTCGCTTCTTGACCCCATTCAAACTGAGGGTCTGAGAATTGCCACGGGTGCATTACGTTCCTCTCCGAGGGAAAGCCTGGAGTGGAGGCCGGGGTGATGCCCTATCCCTGCGGAGCGGAGCAAGCTCATGTGCTCGGCTGTTCATTTCGTCTCAGGTTTCACTACCTCGTCGGACCTTGACGACCTATTAATGAGCGTGTTTCGTCAACCATCCCTCTTTTGGCCATTTGCTGGGGTTGTTACTTCCATCTTTGCTTTCCTCGGCTTCCTGCGAGCGGTCATGCAATTGATTTTACCTCTACTCGTTCACAGTGGGTCTCTCCGCCTTCCCTGCTCTCTGCAGTGGAATCCAGTCTTTGCATAAGTCGGAGGCGCACCCAGTTCTTTGAGGGATTCCTTTGTATCTCACGCAGAGGTCCATAGCGACCTCTATAGCGGTTTTACAACCCGATGGTTCAAAACGGAGGAAGGGGTGGGAGCTTCCAAGCTGTTTGTTTCCGGACCTCCTGTACTCCCATACCCTTCCGCCACTATTGTCTGTTTTTTCAAGCTGAAAACTAATTAGCATCTGTCATAACGGAGCGGTGAAATACAGGATCTGTACCTTCGCCCGTGGGGGTAATTGATACATCTTTTACGGATTCTCGAGCGCTCTCACAGTCGTTGCTTTGAACCGGTCACCCGTACCCGTTGCTCTGTTGCCATCAACATCCCCTCTGCTTGTTTGTCTCCAGCGCAGACCACACCATTGAGTTCTGTTGGGTTTCCCTCCAGTGTGGGCTGTTCCTCGGCAAACGAACGGGCCGATTGGGGATGCAAACGGGCGGCTGCCCACAGAGTGTCGGGTGCCCGTTCTTCCTCCTGCTGTGCGCCTGGGCCGTTTCCCTGCTACAGATTTTTCTCCATCTCGTTGCGTCGGGGCTTTCCCTCTCTGGCTGGCGAGTCCCATGTTGGGCGGTGGGAATGCTCGTGGCGCCAACTTCGGAATGTCAAACCGTCATTGACCGGTGGTCTTCATCTTGTAGAAAGAGTCGCTTCCTGGAGGTGGTTCTGGCTCGATTGCGTCCTTTGGTCATACAACTCACCTCATGGGGTTTCTTTGTCGCGAGGGGTTCCCCGTCTGCCATTTTGCTCCCCCAGTTGTCTCTCACTGTCCCCGTCTTCATCTCTTTGTGGATTGCGTCGCCATCTCGACCCTTCGAAGCAAGTTCTTTCCTGACCGTGCTAACTATCCCTCGCTTCAGCATCGCCTCAGCACATCTATCCGATCATCCTCAATTCTTCGTAGTGATCGCAAATTTTTGCCTTCCTCTGGCCGAACATCTTGTAGTAGGATCTAACCATCTCAGCCATGTTCCTCTTTCGTTTGTTAGGGATTTCCCTGTCGTTAGTTTGCTAACGCGGTCTAGCCGCATTCTTGTGTCGCTTAGGGCTCTGCCCCCTCCAAAAAAGAAAAAAAAATATTATCCTTCTGCTCCCAGACTGGGAGAAGGTGCGTGACATGCATCGGAAAAGAAAAGTAGTAGAAGACATGACACAGTTCGAGAAAGAAAGGCCCAGTCCTTACGAGCCCCATACTATAACTATATGAGGTAACTCGTCGCGTCAGAAAATATCCCCCTGAGCTTCACGGGACCATGCGATGGGACCCCACTATGGCATATCGTCAAGCGTAGGGTTCATCCCTGGGCCACAACCAATACCCTCAACAAAACCCCTTCCCATTCAACTCCTATTAATGGCACCTTTCATTTCTCGCCTCTGCCAAACTCACACCTCTCCTCCAGGCACAAATGTTCACTGACTCAATCCACTTTTTTCTTCGGTTCCCAGCCGGTCGATCCAACACATCACCACTATAACATCGTTTAACCAACCGACCCGTCATTCATCCTTTCAATATGACAAAACATCTCAACGTACTTTCATTAATTTCTCATCTTAACCCCTTTCTCACAACCAACTAACTTTCTTTTCTGATACGCTTCATTCGCTCTCATTTTATAAATTTCTTTTCCACCTAACCGCTCCAAGATGTCCATCTGAGCACGTTGAACTTTAGATCTATACCTCTTTAATCCCAGACCATAGTCTCAACTACTATACATTAACAGGTAACAACATACCCTCATTAAGACCCTAGCGCACTCACGACAATTTTTTATTTAATATATTTTCAGATTTCTACGGAGCGCCCTCCGGGCTTTTGCTTGACCTGGTCCACCCGTAACCCTCTGCTTGTTGCCTTGCGCGGAAACCACAACATTGGGTCTGTTGGGCTTCCCTCCCATGTGGGTGTTCCTGGTAACGAATGGGCCCGATGGGGGTGGCCAAACAGGCCACGGGTGTCGCGGGTATACACGCGGTGTCCGTGTGCCAAACCTTTCCTCCCTGTCTGTGCGCACTTGGCCATTATTCCCTACTACCGATTTCTCCATTTCATTACGTCGTCGTTTC
>JABUQX010090195.1:27500-35000 GCA_015478945.1 Trachelipus rathkii | reverse complement strand
CATATTTTGTTATATTCATTTGAATAATTACTTTGTTTAGTTTTTCAACATTTCGTTAGCTGTCAGGGATTACCTCATAATGCCTCAAAATGCCCAAGAATACCTCACTTAAATATAAAAAAATTCCGTAAAAAATTCTCATATTCCATATTCTTTGTACCGTTTTTTATGCATTTTAGGAATAAAATTTGTAGCTTTTGGTACGATTTTTATTTTCCTATTGAGTAATTTTTTTTTTTTAAAGTTTTAATTTTCTAAAGAAATTATACCTCATTTCTCGTTATAAAAAATTTTTTTCGGGTTAAGGACCAGTCATTTGGTTTCCCAAAACCTTCATTTCTGCGTTATATCTGATATAGGTCACACATTTGTTTTGGGACTTCGAGTCTTATTCATATACAATAATCTTGGTTGGGGGGGGTTTTTTGGCATTGCGAGATAGCCCATGCATGATTCTATCGTAAATATTTTTAATGGGTATTGATTTAAAACGGACTATATATTCAACAACACTGACACATGAAATCTCTTCTTAGCTCGGTGTTTTCCCTCAATCTTAGGTTTGTATAATCAAAAAAACATAAACGTTCTTTCCTTTATTATTTACTATTGTAAATATTAACTTTAAAAAGTTTATTTATGTACAGGAATTGATAAGGGTAAAGAAGATAAGATGAACTCTAGGAATTATAGGGCTTTCACAAAGTCTCCTGGCGCCAGTTTTCTCTGATCCCAGATACCACCTTTTTCACGACTTCCTTTTCTCCTTATCCAGACTCTCAACAATCCAATACCCGACATTAACTGTATACCGTATATTGAACCCAAAGGAAATATTTACAAATTTAAATCCAAGGGGCCTTAGGGACCATAAAAACCTGGGGGAGTAAAAATAAATCTTGTAAAAACAAAAACAATATGATAGCTAGAAAAAAACTTGCGTGCAAGACAAGAGCAAAGCCTCAAAAAACAGCCCAGGATCTTCTTAAGCATAAAGAAAAACAGGAAGCCCAAGTCAAGCAACATGCAACCTAGAAAAAGAAACAAACAAAAACAATCACTCTTATATCTTTCTCTCCTCTCCTTTTTTTCCTTCCACATACTCTTTTATTCCCCTAACATCTACACGCCTTTTGGTGGACACATCCGCCAACTGGTGTTTGGTATCTACCCACTCTACTCTCGAGATCATCTTTTCTTCATTCATTATCCATTTTATCCATGCTATATCATGCCTTAGGAATCTACTCTGCACTTGCGTAGCGGAATAAATTGCACTCTTCAGGGTCTTACTAGTATACACAATCACCTCTAACCTTTTTTCCCCCATTAAACTGATGCCAATCTCCCCACGTATTATACAGCCTTGTATACTTCACAACGGCAATTGCTTTCTGCTTCAAACTGTCGCTAGCGATCCTCTCATACTCTTGACTTTCAAAATGATTGGACACGTATTTTCTTCTCCCTTTCAAAGCCAAATATAATCACTGAGGACTCACCATCAACCATTGGCATAAGACCATCCCGTATAAACTTATAAAACTTTCTTCAACTTACTCAGCCATACCCAGTCAATTCTTTTCTTCCTTTTTACAACTGTCTCATTTCATCCAACTTTTCCGCTTTAAAATTACTTCCTCACTTTCACAAATCCAATTAAAGCATAAATCCGGCCCTCGTGCCCACCAACAATTCATTTGCCCACCAAAGATCATAAGTAGTCAACTCAATCCTTTTTCATATCCCTCAATCACCAAAAATTATTTCCTCTTATTTCGAACCTATTTTGGTCTCCTTGCCTCTGTTCTAACCATATTCCATTCTTTTGCTCATGTATGTTCACCCGATATACTTTAAGCCTCTTGCATACTCCGTCTATTTTCACCTTTTCCTTCATACTTATTACCCGTATCAAGAAACCATTGATCACCAAACAAAATCATCCACTGCGCAACAAGAACCTCCAACTGATCATTTCTCCACATAAAAAAGGCGGTTCCAGTCTACTCTTCTTTCCTCTAATTCAAGTTATACACATCCCAACCACTTTTCATAACATGCCCGTGCGCATCCTTTAACCATACACAGTCTTCTGTAATTCCAAACATACATTCTTTTGCTTTTTCGGTGGAGCTTACATATATCGCCGTTTAATTCCTATCACCTGCAGATAAGCTGCCTGTCACATAATTGAATAGACTCCGAGGCTTGCTTCTTCTCACACTTAAACACAACCTCAACACTTCCCTGAACAAGTTGGTGCCTCAGTTACCAATTCCTCCCCAGACTCTTCAAATCCCCTAGACGAGCTTACCACAGGTTTGCCTTTTTCACCTTTCCGTTATCACCCACCTAGAATATACACCTTTGTCCTCTATCTTTTTTCCTTCTTGAAAACTCATTTTCTTTTCCCAGTTTTCAAATTTCCTGAGTTTAGCTTCCAACAATTACATCATCCTCTTTTCCATGAACATGACTTCTTCAATCTCACTATACATTCAATATCTTATAGTTTTCAAAATCAATCCATTTATTTCCCCACTCCTCATCTGTAATATTATAAGAATCACTCCACTTTTACTTTTAAGCTTTCTGCCCTACTTAAACGATTACATCGATACTTTCATTACTCTCCCTATGTACACACCTATACCTTTTTCCTACATTATTTCAATATAGCCCTCTTCTTCTTCTTCTTCCGCATCTTGTTGTTTTTCTTGCACGAATTATTCACGATTTCCACTTCCACCAAACTGTTACATTTTTTCCTTCCGTTCATCTTCCTCTTCCTTTCTCATCCTCAACAGCCTTTTCTTCGTTGAATGGTTCACAGGTACCTAGCTTTAACCTAGTGGATGTTGCCACCCTAACGACCTCCGAAGTGTTACCCCATGTTTGACTATAACCGTTTTCCCGTCCTACTATCACTTTCGCAGGTCCCCTCCATTTCTGTTCAATCTTTCTTGTGAATACACTTTCTCTCCAGGTTAACAAAGTCTAACTTGTTCCTTATCTGGCCCTTAAGCCTCTTTACCTATCGTCCCTTCTTGTTGAATGTGTTTAGCCCTACCTTTTAATCCTCAGATGTTTTAGGATGAACTCTTCTTCATTCCAAACACCCAATCACACCATCTTCGCTTTGTATGAATAGGTACCTTACATTCTTACCAACACTACTGATTTTGGGGAATCCATTTTTGTTCAATAAACTATTTTTTGCCGCAACAGAACACATTAACAAACATTTCTAGTCATACCATCATCTTTCATTTTTCTTAGTGAATCCTTTAACAAACCCACCGTTTTTTCACATTGCCCGTTATTCCACGGACTTTCAGCTGCAGTTACCCATTGAATCATGCCAAACTTTCTTCATTTTGAAACTCCAAACCATTATCACTCAGAAACCGTTCAGGCGCACCATATACACTTATCCATTTTTCTAGAATTTTGTCTACCATTTCCTTAGGCTCCTTATTTTTCACCCATACTGCCTGACAATACTTAGTACACAGATCCACCAACACCAAAAACCTGTGGCCATCTAACTCACCCAAATCCATTGCTACTGTTTCATTAAAACCTCTTGATAAAGGAAACCCAACAATAGGTCTACTCGGCGTTTTTTGAAACCTTACACAAACATCACATTCCTCACATTTCCTCACATACCCGATCTATCATCTCTTTTATGGCCTTACCTTCTACACCTTCCACATCCTTACCATAAGCATCCCTAAACTAAGTCCCATAGTCTACCCTTACTCGCATGACCAAACTGAATATGCAATTTACGACCTGCCCACTTCCTTTCTTTCGCATCCAATAAATACTCCTTTACACCCTGTCCCCACCAAACGTTATTCACTCTTGAACCTTCGCGAAGACACAAGGTTATATGCCCTTTTTCATCAAGCTCATATTTAACTACCATGTCATCCAGCACACCAATTCTTACTTCGTTTGTTTCCAATTCTAGACCGATATCCATATTCCTTAAAGATTCATAACCCAACAACCACGGAACATCCCCCTGAACAACCTCAGTTCTCAAAGAAAAACACGACACGGAATATTCATCCTTTTTATACCCTTGTAATTAGTTTCACCAAACACATAATTCACCTCTATTTCTTCCATTGATTCTACAGCCTCCTTTCTCTCCCAGCTATCCAAATCTCCCACCACCCGGCCTAGTCACTTTTCACCAATTACATTCTTAGCGCATCCAGTATCTATTATAGCACATATCTCACCATACTCTTTTCTTCCATACTCTTCCCCATCAATCTTGCCAATCTCTTCCTTATTAAAATACACCTTATTTCTTTCTCTCGTAACAGCACTCTCTCTCTCTCTCTTCGCTACTCTTTCATTTTCTTCGGTTCTTTTTCTGTCATACATCATTTGTCCCCTTCTTTCAACAACTCCTTCTCTCATATTCCCTACTCTTCCTGCTCTATTCCTATTGTAACTTTGAGGACAATTGAAACCGAAATGATACAAAGACCCACAAATGACACACTTCATCACTCTCCCATACCTATCCCTTTTATTCAACTTTGTTCTCCCAACTGACCATATTCTTTTCCCTTCGTTCTCCTCTCTCTCTGCTCACCATCCACTTCTTTTATTTCCATTCCTAATACCATGCCTTCACATATATTACAACAGAGCATTTGCATTGAATGCCCTAAGCATCCTTCACAATGATGCCAGACCCATTTTGTCTTCTGATTGTCGTCTACATGTTGCAATTTTCAGTAATTTCCACAAAATTCTTATCTTCTCCCAAATCCACTACAGTTATAGGTTTAATTTATTCTTCAACACTGCACATGGTGAAACTGTTCTGTCCTCATCTGGGGGTCCTCTCTTTATATACAAAAAAATCAAGTATTCTGTCATACCTATCTCGGTTGTTCCTTCCATACTTTTGATCCAATTCATTCCATACTTTTCTTCACGACTTCTTTTTCTCCCACTCCTCCCTCTCGTCAAGACACGCTCGAAAGCTTGTTCCCCTAACTCATTAACACCTCTCTGAGGACTCTCATAATTTTTTCCTTCCACTTATACCAGAGATTCAACTTTTTCTTCACATCTCATACATCACCGTCTCATTCACGTCCCCTTGTAAGGAGGACAATACCTTTTCGCTTCTCACCTCTGTCGTCACGATTCACTACACTTCTCAGGTTTGCTTTCTGAATCCTTTTCACCACCCATAATCTCTCTGTAGCGTGACGTAGCGTAGCGTAACTAGCCTCTTGCTACCTACTGATTAATAAGGATATCTAGTTCAAACATACACAACAAATGAAGTCTTTCTTACCTCGGGTAGTTTTTCTCAATCCTTAGGTTTGTAGGATACCACAGTAAAACGTGATGGGGTGAGTTAACTACTATTGTAAATATTTACTTTTCGAGTGGTTTTATGGTTATTGGAGTTGATCAAGTTAGATGGAAATGATACTCCTAGGAACCGAGTGATCAAGTTAGATAAATGATTACTCCTAGGAATCCGTGACTATTGATCTTTTCACAAGTCCCCTGGCGCAGTTTTCTCTGATGCCCAAGATCACTTTTTCACGACCTTCCTTTTCTCCTTATCCAGACTCTCAACAATCCAATACCGACAATTAATAATAATATACCCACAAAACCGAATAATAAATTACAAATATATCAAATGGCCCTTAGGGACCATAAAAACCTTGAGGAGAAACAAATAAATACTTGAAAAACAAAACATATGATAGCTAGAAAAAAAGAACTTGCGTGCCAGAACAACGAGGCAAGCCCCAAAAAAGACAGCCCAGGATGCTTCTTAAGCATAAAGAAAAACAGGAAGCCCAAGTCAAGCAACATGCAACCTAGAAAAAGAAACAAACAAAAACAATCAGGTATTTTAAAATGACCCAATTTTAAATCTAATATAATCCAATTCTTAGACAATTTAACCCCCAATCTTGATTTTTCTTTACAAGACAAATTAAAACCGTAAGTTAAAATATATGAAAAGTAGTGAAATCGAAAACATAATAAAAACTGCATTAAATTTAAATAATTACTTGTAGTTTAAATTTTCTTTACAAGACTTCCTTTTAAAATAAAGAAAAACTGTGAATAGAAACTCTTTGACCAAACTTCAGATTTTTCTTTACATTGCAAATTCTCTCTCGACTCCTTTCGCATCAGTCCGTATACAAGCGGGCCAGTGTTAAAGCTACCAAATGTCTTTATTATTATTATTATTATTATTATTATTATTATTATTATTATTATTATTATTATTATTATTATTATTATTATTATTATTATTATTATTATTATTATTATTATTATTATTATTATTACCATTATTTTTATTATTATTTTACTAGATATGACACCTGTTGTAATATACAAAAAAATGAATGTATCTAAAAATATACGTAAAATCAAAATATTTATCGGTAATTTAATCGTTTTTCAAATTTGGCATTGTACTTTTCTTCAAAATATGAGTAAGTAACATTATTTCTAATTGAGTACATTTAAAGTAATGGCAAATCTTCCTTCATTGCAAATCAGTTATTAACAGACAGTTGTGCAAGAATATGAAATCTCTTATCTACCAATTATTAAACCCTAATTCCGATTCTTTGGTAAATTTAGCAAAATTTCTGAAATTACCTCAGTAGAATGAATAAGGTAACAAAGTAACAAAAGGCCTATAGTAAGCAATTTACTATTCATTAATCTATTCAACTCGTTAGTGCGGCAAAAACATCATTTTAACCGTCCGATTAGGGAAATTTGGTAAAATTTCTGAAATTCAACAGAATGAAAAAAAAAAGTTGCAAACAAAAGGTCTGTTGATGAATGTGAATGCGTTTAAAACCTCGTATATAGGTATTGAAATAATTTTAACTATTCCAATATTGAATCTCTTCAACTTGGCGTTTAGAGCGCTCATTTGGCAAAACGCCGCGTGTTTAAAGCGTCGCGTTCGAAAGCGTTCGAGCGTGTTTTTTTAAAATTACTGTATAGAGGAGGTAGTAAAAAAAGTTATATTTTTCTTATTGTAATTTTTTTCATTGAGTTAATTAATAATTAAAACTTTTTTTTGAGCATTTCACAAAATATAAACTTATTTATAGAAAAAATTATAAAACATTTAATAATATAAATAGCAATTATTACTACTAGTTATTTACTACTTACTACTGAATAAATAAAACTAAGATAACTTAATACTAAATAATTAAATAATTAGATATGTAGATTTACTTTACTTATTACTAACTTACTATATAATAAATAGTTTATTATAATAACTACTACATAATTAAATAATACTTACAAATAGTAATAATCAATATATAATAATAAATAGGAGTAGGTGACCGAATTAAGCAATTAACTGATGCTGGACTATACTACATGCTTAACAATAATTAATATTATCTACTACTTAATATATATTAATAGCTTAACTACTAATAATATTTT
>JABUQX010090195.1:20000-22500 GCA_015478945.1 Trachelipus rathkii | reverse complement strand
GTGCATTTCGTCAATGGTGGGACAGGACGCAGTGCGATTTGGGCACCAGCGAGATTTTGTGTTTTAGAAGGAAAATACGTAAGTCCCCAAACTATCTTTATATCCCTAACATACATCACCATCTCATAGATTGTGTAACTACAACTTTGACATTAACAAATTCTCTGGGCAATACTGAACGCAACATGAACGTTGGTCTACTCATATAATTTTCTTAACATAGCTAGTATTTTTCAGTAGATATTTAATTAAATAGTTACCTTCATTTTGTGATTCATCTTCATTAATTGATGATTTCGGTTTTGTTATGACCCTTAGGAGGACGTCATATATAACAAATAGTTTTTTCTGCCTTATAGGGAAATATAATGCTAAAGTTTTTTGAAATATAACATCGTAGGTGTAAGAATTTATCCGATTCCAAGGTTGGTGAAGCGATTCGAAAACTATATACCAAGTCATGTCGGCAGTGGACTGGAAATTCCCAGAAACATTGTCAAATTATGGTTTCCAAATGCTAATGCACCCTCATTTTTTTAGATCGCTGATACGTTTGCGACATATCCCACCCGTGACCCACTTTCCAGCAACCATCAGAACAGGGGTAGTTATATATATATATAATATATATAATATATATTATATATATACGATATTAAATGCATATTTCATAACTGTGAACAAACCTTTTAGGATATACCATAATAGGGTAATAGACTCACATAGTACTATCACGTATATATAGTATATATATATTAGGTATATAAACTATATATAACTATATACTACTTATATTATAATATACCCTCTGTCAATTACACATATAGCAATATATATATATATACTATATATAATATATATAGGGAGAGAGTTGTTTTATCCCAGAATATTATTAGTATATATATAAAATATTATATTTTTATTGTTATCTCACAAATTATATATATATTATATATATATATAATATAAAATATATATTTAAATATAAAAGGTAGATACCGAGTAGTAATATATATATGAATAAGATGAAAAAGATAGCAGTAAGTCATGCTTTGTATCGGGGCCTAACATATTTAATGTGGTATTATATAGTTTTCAGTACTAGCAAAAATGGAAAAGTAACCAACTGCATATAAATAAAACAGAAGCCAATGATGAACTCAACAATGGTCACCGCACCCAATAGAGCGTGAAACTATGCATACGATGATGGAGGTACGTGCGAGGCCAAAAAAAAACGGGATATAGGCGGTAGACCATTCTCTCACCCTGTGACGTATCAAATCCAGTGTACAAAGGAGTAGTAGTTTAGAGTTTGATATACATAGATTCCTATATTTAATATTTATCAAAATAAAGTTCATTTATTTAAACTCTCTCTCTCGGGTTGTTCAAAGAAACAAAGTTTGAGTCAAATTTTTAATAAAAAACAATGTTTTGCTGACCCTAAGCAAGTAAAACAATACCGCAAGCCCCCGAGGTTCCCCACCCCACCCTCTTGTTGTACTGTTTTACTTTTTTTACTGTTTTAAGTAACCTTGCAAAACAGCGCATTTACATGAAAATTAGCAGCCGAATGATATGTGGAAACCAACAGAGTAGGGAATCTCTCGTCAGACCCGCCATAATGTATGTTACATGCAAACAGATTATGCCAGAATTGGTGTCTCAGATGTTCGAGGAATAAACATTATAGCACTGGTTGGGCGGTATAGGTAGCTAGGTAGACACACGCTTCTAATGTTAGTGTAGTAAGTAGATGAGATAGTGAGTAGTAGGGTTAGTGGCCCTTTCAGTAGTAGTAGAAGTAAGCTTAGTCAGTAGTCAGCTCAGTAGTAGAAACATCGAGTAATGAATTTTGTTATTAATAAATTAAATGATTGGCCCGCGCTTTATTCAATCGGATATACATTTAATATTATTCGTTTCTATACTTTGAACTTGCGGCACATACAAATACACACATATACTTCTAACATCTTAAGTGAAAAAGATGTGTATCCGATAATAATAATAATATATAAAAGGTATAATATATATATATATAGTGGAGAATATATTTCATAATTATTTAATTCCACTATATATATAATAATATATATATAATAAAGTATTATATATATATTATATACTTCGTTATCACGGTTTGGTTCGATGGACTCTAGAACAGACACAGCTTGGAGAATGGAGTAATAATTAATAATAAATAAATAATAAATAATTAATTAATAATTAATCAATAATATAATTAATAATACTATTAATTGACCTATCACTCACCCATCACATTAATAGAGATTAATAATAATTAATCAATCAATACATACCCCACACCTCTACAAATCTCTCTACCATTTCTAGATTTGCAGGTTGCATTCCATGACAGTATAACAATAGCTTGGTTAAACATAATTTACCTACGTGTCAGTTAGTAGTAGTAGTAGTAGTAGTAGTGTTAGAGATAAGTTTAGATAAACAGTCTAAAGTAGTATTTACTGCA
>JABUQX010090195.1:0-17500 GCA_015478945.1 Trachelipus rathkii | reverse complement strand
CACCTACTACATTACTACTCATCTATCTTATCTATACTTGCCTTCCACTACCTCAGCGTTATAACTGTTGTACGAGTGAGGTCATGATGTCTTCTTCTTCTTTCTTCTACTTCTTACTTTCTTCTTCTCTTCTTCCCCTGTTTTCCTCCACCTCATACTTCTTCTTCTTCTTCTTATCTTCTTCTTTTCTTCTTTTCTTCTTCTTATTTCTTTCTTTCTTCTTCATCTTCTTCTATATTATTTATTCTTCTTCTATCTCTCTTCTCTCTTCTATCTTCTGTCTTTCTTCATTCTTCGTGGGTCTGCGTTCTTCTCTCTTTCTCTGTTTTCTTGTTGCCTAATAGCTATACCTCACTCCTCTCGTACCTCCTCCTCCACCTCATAACAGAAGGGTCGCGGTGTAGGCTTCCTGATACGATGTAATATTAGTTTTAATCTATTTTATCACCCCCGTCCACAAGGAGCGCTAGTTTTCCCTGAGTGAGAGTTGAAAACTGTTAAATCGGGACAGAGTCTATCTTATAATTTTTGTTTGACCAGTATACTTGTTTATAAGGTTGGTAATATAAGTTATCAGATGGTGACCATCGAGTAGAGCTATTGCATAAATACTACTACTACTACTACTTACTACTACGTGACTACTACTACTACTACACTACTACTACTACTACTACTAATACTTATTGACGAAGCTGAATCCTGATGGTAAGATGTAAGCATCTTTAATTATTATTATTATTATTATTTATTATTATTATATTATATTATTATTATTTATTATATCTATTACTGGACAATAATAATGTGAGGTATTGCTTATTCATGTCTATTTCTTATTAGTAATATAAAACCTTTTATGGAAACTTTATTTACCCATCTTAGAGCCGTTACATATTCGTTAAAACGGACAAATCTCCACTCGCCCCTGCCCGGAGCATTCTGCGAGTCTAGGGTAGATAAAATTACTCAATACATGGGTACTCACCTCTATCTTATATTACGATAATAATAGGGTATGATAGTGAGGTATGATATAGTGAATAGGTAGGTAATATATAATATATAATATAAGTGAGGAGATAATGATAACACTCGATTTTATTTATTATTTATATATATATATATATATAATAATATATAACGTTTAGATACACTTATATCTCTTAAAAATGTTATATAATAAATTAATATTAATACTTATATAGTCTACACAGTATGCGAATATACAAGTATAAGCAAACACACGAGGTTAATAATAATAATGTATAACGATGAATAAAGCAGGGAGAATATATTTATTAATAACAAAAAAAACATACGACGTTTCTCTACTACTACTACTAACTACTACTACTACTATACTACTACTGCCTGCTGCTGCTATACATACTACTATCTATAACAAACCAGTGCTAAAACTGTTATTCGAACTCTGAGAACCACAATATATATAGAGCACAATAATGTTTGATAAAAACATACATTATGCAGGGGCTATATAGAAAGTGAAATTTTTACCTTCTTAGTTTTCAGCATATTTCAATCTCACACTGTCGACAAATTTATTGTATGATTAAATGAAGCGATACCGATATATTATTTTCGTAATTATATTCAATCTAAAAAACAAATTCTGTGTTTTGATGAGTGACTTAAAAACAGTAAAACCAGTTAAAACAGCAGGAGTCGAATTCATGAAGCGATGTGGTTTGGTGGGAAGCGATAGCGCTCTGGTACACACACATAAGCCAGGTAATTTTTATTTTACTGCTTTGTATACTCAAGCAACACGATTTTTATCTAAAATATATAGACAACTATATATTCTATGAGAAAAACAAAATAACTTAATAATGCAAACAAGTTTTCAATAAATAAAATATAGCAATCTACGTATAAAAAACTCTACCTACTTACATCTTTGTACACTGGATTGATAAAAGTGAGCAAGTCGATAAATGCAAGTAATTTTTTACTCTCTCGGGCAATACAATAGAATAAATATCCATACACCATCTCGTATCCATTTCACCTCTATTGGGGTCGGTACCATTTATTTCGATCTCCAATCATCTTCTCTTTTTCCAAGGTGGAAACTCTTTTGCTTAGCATACTAAAAACAAATATATAAATACACTAATATCGGTTAGGGGCCCCGATACAACAGCTTATCGCACTCTGCCTCTCAGTGTTCTTCAGTACGTTACTGCGTCATCTTATACCTCGCTATATTCAATTAAGTGATGGTCCAGTTATTATAGGTATAGGGTCACCTATATATATCGTTTGAAAAGAGACAATTATAATATATATATAATTAATATACTTCTATATCTTACATATTCTAAAGTAGTTACAACTATATGGTAGTAAGTTTTATTTTTATTCTCTCGGAAGAATATTATAATAACACTTCAATGCTGATTTTCATAAATATAATATATAATAGGTATTTACTCACTGGTTATTATTATACCGATTTCCATCATTAGGGGTTTGTCTTTCCTAAGGATTTTTATTAGTTCCAATATATGTTAAATTGAGTTCATATTGTACTTTTATACTAATGTATTATATATAATACTCCCTCAGTTTCAATTAATTGGGTTGAGGTCTATATACTGAGATAAATAAGGTGCTCTCGGGAATGGGATATGTCCAGAGATACGTATTCTCATCTCAGTCCATTCAAAGTGTGATTACAGGAGGCCGTGCTGATAGCATTAGAGCACAGCGCTCGCTTAATTTGTGTTAAGGATCATATTCTCGAGAATTCTGATATTCTCTCTCTAAATCTAATCAATCGTCAGTGGGATATTACCAACGTGTGTCAAAACTGCAACAATGAACTGTGAATGTATATATCACATATGTGATTCGTTAAAAAAGAATAGAGTCCATACCCTCGTGACAAAATACATTAATCATACTTAACCATTTTACCTCTACTCAGAACCACACCGCTTAGCATTATATTTCCCTATAAACAGAAAAGAAACTCATTTGTTTATGTCCTGTAGGTCAGTACAAAGTGTCGTTTTTTATTGTACGACTGTTTCTCCCAACAATGAGTGCCACTTTCCATTACAAATATCTCAACCTGGAAGAATATTACTAGCTTATGTTAGGAAAACCTATAAGTTGTTTAAAACGTTAGTGATGTTTAAGATTCGCCAGATAGAATTTGTAAATGTTCAAAGTTATTGTTCACAATTCTATAATGGTATTATAGTTAGATAAAGATTAGTTATTGGTGGAACCTACGTAATTTGTCATTTAAAAACAAATTCTGTAGTGACCAATCGATTGTTTCATTACATACTAGAACTTGGAAGTGAGCTATATACCTCTAAACGACAAAATAACTGAGTTTAAGTATAGAAAAGTTTATTATAATAATATATAAGATTTATTTGTAATATATATTATTAATATAATACTCTAAATATATCATAATATATTAATTTATATTATCTATATATATATTATGAGTTGGAGGTGAATAATATATATATATAATTAATATTAATATACTATACTATTATCCAATATAGAGTATTATGTATTAATGTACTACTAATCCTACTAAATTAATATAGGTATATTATAATATTATATTATCACCATATTATATTTAATATTAGATCACTATATTACATAGTAGTAGACTTGAGATAGTAGAATATGAGATATAGATATATATTTATTTTTATATAGAAGCTCCGTAGGGAAGTGATTCGCTCGCCAGCACACTGGTCATGAGCGCGAGGATGTCGGCCTTGGCTGCTGCGGGCCCTGCGCCTGTCCTGGCTCACAACATCCGCAGGATTGCACGAGGTGTGTATGACGTAGCCGGCTAGTTAAAGATATTCCTTAAGGATATAACAGTCATAAGTCCTCAATGTGCCATTAATATTGTGTACAATAATAATGATTAATAAAGTATATATATTTTCGTAAATTCTCTTTCTGTCAAAGGTCTTTTTTATTAATTTTCTATTATTAGAGAAAAAAGGTTCTTTATTTGTCATTTAATAAACACTATAAAGGTTCTTAATTTGTTATTTAATTGAATCTTCTCTAGAAGTTTTTAGTTTGTTAGACTATAGGCTGTATAATAATATTATTATTTGAGCTCTATAATATAACTAATTTATCCGAATTGTTGCTATTTCGCATTATGCAATGTTATCACAGCGGATATAGGAATGTAATGAGAAGATATATATTATTCGTAGTAAGCTTCTTTTCACATAAAAATATAAAAGAAACTCGAAAAGTAGAAAATAATAAAGGGAAGAGGAAATTTTTAAAATTGAAAATTTGCTATTAATATTTTATTGATAGAAGCGAGTTGAGTTAAATCTTTTAATCGTTCACATTCTTAAGAATAATCAATTCTTTTTAATTGCAGAATGTGTTCGAAAGCATGAAAAATCGATTTTAAAAAAAAAAAAAATTTGATAATTTTATGTCAGTCACTATTACACATAATTATAAATAAAATTATTATATTATACATCCACAAGTTTTATATTTAATATATTAATATATAAATATATATATATATAATATATATTATATATTAATATATATAATTTAATTATAATATTATATAGTATATATAATATATAATATTATTATTATAATATATATTAATATATATATTAATTATATTATTTAATATTAATATTAAATACATATATATTATATAATATATATATATAAATATATATAATATATATAATATAAATATATTATATTTCATATTAAATATATATTTATATATATATATATATAATAATATTATATATATAAACCTATAACAATGCCCCTCCATGCCAAAAGTTTGCTTTTTTTAAACTCTCGAGCTACCGCCACTGTAATATATATATATATATATATTATATATATATAAATATATATATATTAAATATATTATTATATATATTATATTATATATAATATAATTATATATATTATAATTATATATATTATATATTATTAATATATTAATATATATATATGCGGAATATATATATATATATATGTTATTTACATTACTTCTTCTTTTTTATTTTTTTTTATAGTGTATTTTAAAAATGTAAATAATAATATTATTTATAATTATATATATATAATATATAATTATTATATAATAATATATAATATATAATATTATTATATATATTAATTAATATATATATTAATATATAATATATTATTTTAATAATATATAATATATTATATAATATATATATTATATATCATATTATAAATATATATTATATTAATAATCTAATTAATACTTTATTATTATATATATATATGATATATATATAATATAATTATATATATTAATATTAATATATTATATTATTATTAATATTATATATATTAATATATATAATATATATATATATAATATATAAATATATATTATATAAATAGTATAATTAGTTTTTGAATACTGATATTTTAGAACAAAATAATACTAATGATAATAATAATTATATATTGGTATGAGTCAATAACTTATTACTTACTTTTAGAAGTAAGGGCCAGATATGAGAAGTATTTACTAATGTTCATCTAAAATCAAAACTTTATAATTAATACATTAATGTACCTTTATGTTGGGCCTCATATAAATCACTAATTGATTTGCTTGAAATGCTGATGCTGGTAGGTTTTAACTTGATTTTCTGTTGAAATAATTAATGAGCTGAGGTGTTCCAGATTGAACAGTAAAATATGTATATAATAATTTAACTAAATAAACCCTATTCTTAATAACTCATAAATTCTTTTGATAATATATAAAATAATTCTAATAATATAAATAATGAAGGAACATATCTATTTTATGAAAAACAACTCAGAAGATCTGTAATGGATTTTTTTAACTACATACACTAAGATACTGGTTACGAATTTATTAGTATAAATTACACTATTTATATATATTCGAGATGAGTAACAAATAAATATTATAATATATATATATATATATAACTATAATGCGCGCGGTTTGTGCAGTATATATTATACTATTGTATATATACAGGCAATATCTTTTCCCATCTTGAATAGGTAAATAACAACTTAATTGGAGTTTATGTTCTTTGGTTTTCTTTCCAGGACCCATGACCATTGATGAAATACTATTAACCTTATTTATATCAGTAGATCTGATAATGGATTTTTTTTTATAGTTACACTATTTATTATAGTCTACGAGATTAGAGTGGTGAAAAATAGATATGTTCAATATTTTTTATCTTAATGTTACCATTTCTCATAGAATATATATTTGTCTGTTATAAATAGGTTGTTATATAGCCTTAAAAAGTTTCGCCTCACTTTAGTACGTGTAAATGTACTCGTATAGGAATGGTGCAAGATGCTCTCATGAAGTGAATATTGAGTGTTATGTTCTCCGTAGATATCGTGATCGTATTAATAATATTTCTGTTATTATATATTATTATAATTTATTCATTGATATTTTATTAATTATTATGTTATTATTCATATTCTCTCTTTTATATATTTTTTCTCAAGATTTTTGTTTGATGATCTAATTTGAAATACATTATTTTATTATATATCTATTTATTATTTGATTCAGAATTTATTATTAATTATTATTATTATTATTATTATTTATATTTAGTATATTATATTTATTATTATTATTATTCATATTTGTATTTTATTATTTATCATATTATATAATTACTATGGAATGTAATTATCTACTTAATATATATTCTAACATAGATTTTTTCTCTCTTATTGATTATGATTTATTAATATTAATATTAGATTAGATTGATGATTATTGTTTATTATTTTATATTATTATTATTATTGATTATTATTGTATTATTTTGTATTATAATTTTATATTATTATTATAATAGAAAAATAATTCGAATTCTCATCATCTAGATATTAATATATTATTAACAAGTATATTGATATATCTCATTTACTTGAATTATTTATTATTCATAAAATAAATTATTTAGTTAATTTTGTTAATTTTAATATTTATTATTTTTTTAATATATTGTTATTCATCGACATTAATAGATCATTATTATTAATTCATCTATTTATTATTTATTTAAATGTTAGATTATTCATTATTTATTGATATATTTGAGATTATTATTTATTATGTATTCCAAGTATTAATTATTATTATTATTTTTTATTATTATTATTATTCATTTTTTTCCTATCTTGGTTATTATTATTCTCCAGGCTTCTATTCGTCCACAGTGGCACATCTATAACCATGTCGCGAGAGTTACATTTATCAAAATAATTATTGTTATTTAAGTGGCATTATATATAATTGTTTTAGTCTCAATTTTGGAATATATTAGTTATTATTATGTAGTCGCATTATATATTTGGATATTATTATTGTTAATTGCTTGTATCGTTTCACAGAATAGTGAATATCTCTGCTGCGGACGTTATATACTTATATCAAACAATTATTGCCTAGTATTATTCATTCCATCTCTTATAAAGTGGTAGATCGCGAATCAAGCAACCTTTACTCTCCCTGTGAGAATACCGAATATTAGAAGACCAGCAGTACCCTGTCTATAGTGTTATATACTTACGTTGACAGAGTCCTCGATAGGCTCAATCTGTTCAACATCTTATTTCAAGAACATTAGACGACCAATAGTTCACAATACACTACCACCTGTGCACCTTTTCTAGACTTCAATTTACCACTATAATACTAAATGAAAGATAACATATATATACAGGTAAACTTTTGTTAAGACACAAAGACGCTATGTTAAGTAGGTAATCATTATACTAATATCTCTAAATTTGTTCCCCCTATTTGCTGCGAACACCCTAGCTATTTATAGTTATTATTTTATATTACTATCATTGTAGTCAAGTCAACCCATGATAAATAATATATAATACTAGTATAATTATATATAGTATATATAGTGAGAATATAGTGAGTGAGCTAATTACTAAGTAATATAATATTATGATACAAATTGTATTAAGTGATATATATAGAGAATAATTAAGCTAATATTATATATTATATAATAATACATTTTATTATTATATAAGTAATATACCGTTGGTACGTTACCAGATTAGCGTGGGGATCGCTTGACATCTAATACTCTTTTTGTCCACTCTCAGCTTCCACCTTTTGAAAAGGTTATAATATAAATAATGAGCGTGGAGAGTGTAAGTGAGATGGGTGCAAATTGAATGGCCTTCAAAAACTTAAGGACTTCTATATATAGATCCCTATTCACAAGTATATGGCTGATTGTTTTATTCGTTCTCTTTTCTTCTGTTAATATGAAATACATGCACCCTGCTTTGACAAACAAGTGTGTAGTAGCCATATACATAGCAGAAGGCTTTTGATTTATTTATACATTCATGTATACTTGAAGTCATAATCTGAGTTGCAAAAGAGAAAAGAAGACGTTTTGTCACACATTTTATCCCAGTCAGATATACCATATTGGACTTATTATCTACTCTTTTCACTCATAGAGTTTTCTCTTTTGATAATCTTTCGCTTATCATAATTCTAATATAGTAGGTTGTCATATACTCTCACTTTGATACCTAATTACTGTGAGAACAACTCACTCAGATTACTCGGCTTACATAAGCAAGTCCTATAGATGTCATACTCATTATATATATATAGTTAGACAATGGTTGTGTCAGCTAAACAGAATATAGTATAAATGAGTTGTGTTGTTTTCTTCTTTTTCCATAATTCTTTTCTCGCGTCTTTTAGTTGGTGTATCGGAGTGAAATTTATGTGACATATCTAGCAGTTCATTTCTTTTACATAGGCGTATACTATAGATAATATTTTTAACCTGTTTGACTGAATGAAATTATCTATATAAAAAATTTGCATTTGGTGTACTCTTGAGTGTTGATACCAGGAGAATATTGTATAGATGACGACTCTTATTCTTTCTCGCAGATAATCTATTAGTTCTGTTATCTGCTCAGCTATATAAGTGTTTTCATGTACACTCTTAGTGATAGTCATATACTATATTATCTCTTTTATGATCTATTGCTCTTGCTATCACTATTTAGTTATTTACGATAGCCTAGTGGGTCTTGTTACTATCTCTCTAGCATTTAGTGTTAAAAAAGTATGTGCTTCCGTTCTAGACAAACAAGAAATATGTATATATATGGCTAATATTTTATTACCTTCTTCAATCACTCGACGATCTTAATGATAGGTATGTAACTATACCAATATATATACCCTAGAAATCGTATTATCTATCATCCTGTCAAGTCCTTTTTCAACTTATGAATTTATATTTTTATTATTTAATCTTTATTTTGTGATTGTTATATATCGAAGCCATATAGGACGATGGACAGCATCATTTATGTTTTCTGCCTACTTTCCTATTTTTATAGTGCTTATGATAAAAACTACATCCTTTTCATCATACGTGATATCTGAAACATGCTATGTTGTATACATATAATATAGTTTTGAGAAGACACATTTTAGCTCTCTACCAATCTATATTCATGAGTATAATTGAGATTACTCATCTGTCTATAACTCACAAACTTTAATTTTCGTGCATTATTGCGTGTATTATGCTGATCTCGGTATTAGATAATCATATAACTTTGATTGGTACTTTAGTCACCGTGTACATGATGCTTGTTTTATGCGGATGCGGTTATCCTGTCTTTACACTCTCTTTTTTTTTTTACTTTATTATATATCCTCCAGTATACATAGTATACTATCCGAAGTCAACTGACATGACTGAGGGTATTCTCTTGAGTGTTGAATGGTTTTGTCTCCTAGTCATCTTAAAACAAGTACTATACAACATTTCTCTATCAAATTCTATTCTCAATATTCTAGAATAATTGCGTTTGACTCTGCGTACTTTATATCCTAGTGTTTAGTATAAATCGTCTAGTTAGAAGAATACGTATAAATCCTCGTTTTCATTCCTGCTTTCTGTGTTCTTTTATATATAAAGCAATTAATTCACTGATTTGAACTCCAATAGAACCAATAGATACTGATATATATAAGAATATGATAGCATGTGTGTTGGTGTAGTGGTGTGTTTTAGTGAGTTTTTACCTCCGGTCTAGTTAGATTATATATCATGCATTTTACTGCGTTTTCTACTGATATTTTGGTTAGAACTTCCGTTCACTCGGTGGTATAGGGTTCCAACTCCTCATCCTTTCTTCCCACTATCGATTATACGTCTCCTTAGCGGCTCACTCTGTTAATATAAATGTCTTTTCTCCCGTGTGTCCGATAATAACATCACTTTCTTATTTTTATTTATTTTACGTGATTTTTATTTAAGTATATATATGTTACTTACTTTATATATTATATTTACTAATATATTGAAAACATAAGATACGTATCACTACCTAATATATAGATAGCGTTATAATATATAAATATATACTATAATAATATATATATATAATATATAGTACGAATTAATTGAATCATCTTATGTTGATATAAAGTGATCTATAGAGTATATAGTATTATTTATGTAATCATTTTTTATATACTTTAATATATTATAAATTTAAATAAAATGTCTAAAGCCCTAAAATGCGATGTGATCTACACACATTTATTAATGGCTGAGTGAGTGTGTAATATATTATAATAAGTGTGAAATACTATTATATATACATAATATACTTGAGTATTTTCTCTTTATTATAGTATTATAGTTATAGTTAGTTATTGATGTGTTTTAATTACCTCAAACTAATCGGAAGGTTAATATATTCTAGTGATATACTAGTCAATATATATAATGTGTGATATATTATATATATTATATAATCTCTCAAATAACAATGTCAATATGAACCTCAAAAAATGGCCGCTGTTGGGACCTCACACTATTGCATCACTGGCTACTTGTACATGATTTAGATATAGATGATATTGTATGATATTATAATAAGTATATAGTATTAGGTACTACATACTAAATAGGTGAGTTGTCACTCTTTTTATCTTAACGTAGTACAAAATATCGGCTGAGTGTAATTTATTAAATTAGCGCTAGGTGAGTAGAGTATAATGATAATTGTAGATAGTAAGTTGACTAGTTATAATTAGGCGTATACTTACCATATATACTTACTACTTCTATATTTATACTCGCTGTGTAGCTCTCCTCTCTCCTACTATAGGCTCGCCTACTTATATATAGTAAAATTATAAAAATATATACCATTAATATTATAAATATTATCATTTATATAATAGATTTCATACTCTCAAATCACACTCACTTAGTTATTAAAGAATGTATCCGCATTGTATATTGAGCGTGCATCGAGGCCGTCGTATTACACACGGCTATAAAAATAAAAAAAGTAACTTAACCAGGTGGTGAGAGATTCTACAATCCCATGCTTGTAGAGTTCGACTTGACACTCTTCACGATTTCAAATCAATTTCAGTGTCGAATCATCGATCTTCTTCTATCATAAGTTCATCTATTACTCACCACAATGCAGCTCTGCGTTATAGTGACTAGTATTTGAATGATTGCTCTCTAACACCTCCGGAGCGAGCTATATAGCGCGCACGACATTTATGGTTTCGCTCGATGTTTTTAGAGCCGCTTAAGCCAAACGCCATAAACGAACTGTTGCGCAAGACACTACAGCGCCGGTCGCGGCGGCGGCGGCGGCGTAGCGGTGCATTGTGTGGAAAAGTACCACAGGATCCCAACGCACCGGACAAGTGTCCCACGACCCGGAAATATACATATTATTGCTTACGTGAAAGCTCTGCACACTCGTTGTTTAGCATGCTAATTTGCTCGTGATGACGAGGGAGACTTACCACGTATAGTCGTGAGCTGAAGACCAAGATAGGGATAAAACGGTCACATGAGGAATGCTAGCACTCCAGGTTTGTGCTGTACACACAAACATACGCATACTCGTACGTACATGGACTGAATGATATCAAGAAATATGAGGGACTCCCTGGGGGGAACCAACCCCATAGGCTCGTGTGAGAGAGTGGTATAACAAACAAGGCAAGATAATCGACAGAGTACATAGGATAAGTATAGCTCCAGCGGCACTGGACTGGAGGGTTCAGAAAAAATCACTCAAGGCTTATACCCTGAGAAGAACCGAGGGGGCGCTGGACCCCAATCCGCACATTGAATACCTTCCACTTAGCAACTAATACTTTGCGCTGTATGTGTTTATCATATCTCAGTTTATAGTGATCGTTGATGTGGAAATTTGCACCAGCCATGTGTGACCGGAAATTGATAAATAAGTGAGGATTGAATACTCAGTAAAGAATGCTCGCTGAAGGCAGTAGGAATATGAGTTTGGCAGATCGGTGAGAAGAAATTGACATAAAAGGAGAAGTGTTAAATTAAATTGGACGAGTTTTGTGAGTGGATGCGTATTGTCCGTATGGTATGGGCTATGGAAAGGGGAATAAACCCCATCATTGCCGAGATATCACTGTGTCAGACAGCGTCGCGTCTCGTATGTGGTCTTGTGTAGTAAGCCTCATGGGGAAGTGTTGTTGATTGGTAAGGGACAAACGTGTAGGTGGGGCTGATGCGGAAGCTTTCACTTTTCTCACGCGACGAGAACGTTCTGTGAGTCAATGTTCTTGTCTGGCTGTACTTTTCTGTACTCTCCCTAATCTGGCGTGAGTCTTGATAGGAGGAATAATTTATAATTAATATTAAAAATGAAACATTTTTCATATGATGGAAAATTTTTTAAACTTTATTACATGAAAAATTAATTTTATCATACCATTTTTGTTATTATATTATCATATAATTATTATTATAGATATTTTATGCTTATATATATCATTTATTATTAAAAATGAAACATATTATTCATATGATGGAAAATTTCTCCTATTAAACTTTTTAATGATAGAATAAAAGATATATATAATCTAATAAAAAAGAAAATATATACAAAAAAATTATATATATATATAATAAATATTGATATTTTAATTATTTACTTATTTAACTAGCTTTGTAAAAAAATGATTTAAAATAAAAATAATCTCACTATAGATTATGTATTATACTTCCAGTTAATTGATTTCGGTAAATTTTAATTAATATTTTGTATCGAAAGATCTCGTCAGAGGTGGTTCCAATGAATATGAGCCGAGTAAACACGACTTCATAAACCCCCTATCTTTAGTCACATCCTAAAAATTGAAAGAATAACTTACTGAAAATTTTCTTCCAAGTTTATATGACACTATATAGTGAAAAGCACATGGAGTGCTCTATAAATTATTTTTAATAAAGATGTCCCTTTAGATATATTAAAATTAGTTGGAATAAGAAATTCAAATTTCATGCAATGGAGATGGTAGTAATTATATAAAAGAGAATATTTAATTTTTTCACAGAAGGTAAAAATTCTATTTATAGCCATATTTTCGTAGTATTTTGAAATCTTCTCAGTCCCTCATTCGAAAATGACTTCAAACTTGAAAATTATTTACATAAAATGGGTTCTATTACTACTTAAACGGATGAAACGGTATTTACTATTTATTGAGTATGATTTATTTTGTGTGAAATGTCCTTCGAGCTCACACACTAAGATTGTCAGAATACAGAAGAAGAAATCAAATATCATATTCCTATAATTTGTTTGTAAAGATATGGAAAATTGCGCCTCGAGGGAAGGGGGGTGAATTTTTTTTTCTCGCTAGCTCGTACTAGTGAAAAAGATATAACACTCTCTTTTCAGAATTTCTCTGTACGTTTACATAAATTTAGTGTGCGAGTGGGAGCTTGTACAATTATTTCCTTAGGATTTAGGATCAAAAAAAACTATTTAGGTGTTAATAAATTTTTTCTATTTGTGCAAAAGGTTATAAGACTTGGTCCTTGTAGTGAAACAAAAAATTTCTTAAAAAAAATTTATATTATATATATACAAAACAATTTTTGAAGGAAATTTTTTATAAAATCTCTCTCTCTTAGAGCAGTCTCATATTAAACTTATATTCATGTATCATGACAATTTCTGAATATGCTCAGAAGAGAGTTATCAATAGTATCATAAAGTAATACAGCTCGCCGATATCATTCTCAGCCCAGGCAGTCTGTTTAGCGAGCACTGGAAAATTATGTCGCCTCAATTAGAAAGATTATATATAGCTCTACAGAAATATGCTGCTCGTAAAAAAATAAGAATAACTGAGAAAGGCATCACTCAAGAGCCTGAAGCCGGTAAGTAAAGAATAAAATATCTCGTTAGATCCTCCCTCGGTTAGTCTTGAGTTCGTTAGGTAGTTACGTCACTATAATGTAATATAATATAACTTTTTCATAATTGGAAATAATAAATTTTTATTATGCTATCAACACAAGCTTGAGCAAAATTATTTTTTATTTGTCATAGTTCAGAAATATGGTATTATAATGTGTAGGTGGATGATATAAGAGCCTGAAAACAAATTTCCAATTAAGTACTAAATCTCATTAGTCGGTAATTTCCGGAATCCGAATGATCAGAGCCTCGTGCTATCCAATATATAATCGAAAATAATAGTCGGAAGCCGGATAGCCGGTAGAATATATATATAAATAATAATAATAAGTATGATTTTTTCTCTTACCGTATAAATTGAAGGTCTATTCTATATATTTAATTTCAACAAAGTTTTGAACTGAAAACAAAATATATTTTATTATGACAATAATAGCATAGACACAGACAACTTCAGTAGTAAAACCTTTCTCAATGTGTCGTGTGTAAATTCCGGATAGATTATATGTACCTAAGTAGTGTCGTTAGAAAAGGCGCGACATAAAAATGTTAAGTGAGTGTAGAAGCTGGACCCCGGAGTCTTAAGACCGACTTTTTGTGTAAGATGAGTGTAAAGCCGAAGTGAAAAAAATCGGAGCCGCGAGATCCGTGTGGGGTTAAAACTATAAATCATTGTTTTTTTTTCTTCTACACACCATTATTATATTTTTACGTTGTTGAATAGTGTGCCCATCTCGAGCGCCCCTTATAACCGCATCAAGCGAATTTAAATGGCCAGATGTAGAAACCAATCTACCGTGATATTAATTTCAGTATCTTTTCACTCCCTTTAACTAGGGATTACAAACAGAGAACAACACGCTATAGTACAAGAGTCCGGCCCTCCACACCCACAACGTATGTTCGATTCAAAAGGATATTGATAGTCAATTCTTCTTTTTCTAGTCGCTATTTGCGGGAGCCTGAACCGGAAGCCGGAGCTCGGAGACCCGGTGTTGATAAGCCTGGGGTCTTACAATAGAATTATTATATATATTAAAAATAAATAAATTTTTTAATAGGTGAAAATTTAATTCCAGAGAGAGACGTAATAAAATTTTCCCTGAACCAATCTGTGTCACCAAAGTTAGTGCATAATCCTTAGATCAGGCATCGAAATCCGGTAGTCGCGAGCTCGTTGTGTGTCTGTTTAAGGTGTATTTTTTGTGGAGCCTCGATTTTCTACAATGAACCAAAAGGTATAACAACATTATGTAATTACGTTATATGTAATAATTATAGTTTTATGGTTGTTAGAAAATATTTTCTTATTAGATAGTGGAAAACCTTTTCAAGTTTTTTGAGGCACAATATTTTACGATGGAAGAAAAATAGTAAACTGAACAATGTTATATCTAATTTAAAACTGATTAATATAGTGTCAGACAGGATTCCGCTTAGTAACTTGTGTGTATATCCGAGGGTATCCGTTCGAGGGGTATTCTGTGTAGCGCGTACGTTTGTGCTCGTGAGAAGGATCTCTCTGCCCCCGTTGAGTGACAGTGTCATAAATTTTTTATTACACACTGTGTATATATATATCTATTTTTAGTGATGAGAGAGAATATGTGCCAGAAGACGTGACGATTAGGCACACTCTTCTTGAATCATAATTAATTGTTCACAGATTACGCGTGCAAAATCCTTTAGTCTGGGATCCGGTATCCTCACGGTGAAAAAGGCCGAGGATAGTATAAGTCGTATAAAGTCAGTGAGGTTAAAGCCATGTAATGGTCTACAGAGCCCGGTGTCTTGTATGCTGGCACATTAGATATGTTATAAACATTTTTTTTTGTATAAGAAAGAATATTTTATAAATACGAAGAAGTGAAAAAAAAAAAATATTAAGGAATGGACTCAGAAGTCGTGCCCAAAAAATATAACATTTACTAAACAATTAGTGTCCCAAATAGTATGTTCAGAAACCTTAGTCATGTATCCGGTTTTTTGAGTTGGACAACGACGTCGCTGGATATAGTTTGTATGTTTTCGGGGAGGGACTCGGTAAGCCGAGCCTAGCCGCGCCCACAAAACCGTCGCAAGACTTGTGATAGCCTTTGGTAGCCGCACATCCTCTGGTATCAGAGGTCTTCGGATATACCTGGTCCTTTAGAGGGAATTTTTTACAAAAATATTTATGGGAAAGAAGTTTTAGGGGTTGATTAAATGACACAGACAGGAGCAATGTACTCACTAGGGTATACAATTTTCAAAAAGGTAGAGTCGTTGCTTAGACAAGGTACCTTAGTAGTAAGCCGATGTGTAAGTGCTGGTGAGATCCGGAAAGGTTTTAATATAATACGGGATTTTCGTAGTGGACCGTGAGGACTTCCTGAAGCGGTTAAAATTTTTTTTCAATAGAAATAAATTGTGTGTCTGTTTTTAGGGTATGACTTAATAACTCTATCTAAGTAGTGTTCTAATGGTGCTTATCATTTTCGCTCTTTCGTAAGGAGTGTTCTAAAGATGCTCACCATTTTCGCTTTTCGGAACGGATTGCGGAACAAAGTCGAGCATCTCGGGAGCCGTAGATTTCTCAAGATTCAAGAATGTACTATGGTTGGTAGTTCCGCCGGCCACATTGCGCGTTTGATCCGATACAGCACGAAGTAATGATAGATTTTTTGTTCTGTGATACAAAAAGAAAATTTTATTTTTTTTTTCTTACCCACCTTGGGGGGCTGTATTTCGTCGAAAATTCATTTAAATCTAGACATAAGACGTCTGGAGTATCCAATTTCCATAAATAGTTCAGGAAACCTTAGTTTTCTGATCCTGAGATTCCGTGAAGCCTCTGGGTAGCCTGGCTTAAGCCGGATCGATTACGTGGGTATTGTATAGTAGAGGGCTATTTTAAACTAACAATATTTTTTTTCAGTCATTGGGTGTGAAACATTTTTATTATAGACCAGTGAGAATTCGCTAGTGAAACAATTTTTGCAAGAGTCGTAAGTTACAAAGAAACCTTATAGATACCACGCATCGCGCGAGTAGAGGGGCGAAAATTGCATATTAAGTCAGGACTTTGAGCCTCCAGCACAGTCACGGAGCCCGTGACGCTAGGCATTTATCAATAGTCGTGAGTAGCCTCTGG
>JABUQX010090194.1:2500-32665 GCA_015478945.1 Trachelipus rathkii | reverse complement strand
AAGACTATAAATCAATGATATATATATAAAATCCAGTATATAAATAAACTATTTTATATACCTAAAATAAAACGGGGCTATATCCTTTATCATACTAATAATATACCTTATCAATTATTAAATTACTACTTACTCTATGTGATCTAAATATATTTATATTTGAGATAACTATTTCTATCATTACTTTGAAGATTCGAACTGTTTTAACGTTAACAGATTAACGTTAACTTCCGTTTCAAAGCGTTTACGATAGAACGCATTTTAGTGTTTTATACCGCCTTTAATTTTTAAGTTAATGTTGACACGATTAGGGATTAACGACGTTAAACTTTTCTTTTATTAATATATATATATTCGTTTATATATAAGATATATAGAATATCATTGTCAATGATACAACCATATCATTAAATACTATATATTATATTATTATTTTATTTGTTATTGTTTCTATTAAATCGTTAGGAAATGCTAAACTGCTTATCCTAATTATACAGTATAAAAATATATTAACACCTAATATAGTATTAGTATTGTCACTTAATTCACTCCTTAATATACACTACGACAAAAATAGTTGTATGATATATATTTAATTATTTACTATATAATACTAATTTTATACCCTACCCTTAGCAACAATACCTATGATAAAGCAGTATATATAAAATAATATATCCAGTTAAATCCAAATGAATTCTCAATCCATTAATCCACCTATCATTATATTTATTACCTATATTATATATATAAAAGACTATATTGTAAAATTACTTACACAGAAGCACAAAGAAGCTAATGCTGAACAGGGAGAGTATTGCGACTCCCCAAATAGTAGCGCAAATAGTTTAAAAAGGTGTCCAATTTAGATTTTTCTTCTTATGTATTGTGGCATGAGAATACCTTAACTAATATATAAAAGTTATTACGCGAGTGTCACAAACGGTCATTTATCCCAATAAAATTTATCTCCCTAAATAATTAACTCGCTAAATTGAGATTTGGATGTATCAACAGACCCTACGTTCACAGGTAGATTATTTTCGTTACATATATTGTTTTGGTTGGATATTGTTGAGATTAGGTAAAGTCTATTCCCGTAGTGAGCTTACCAAACCCTTTTGGTTTACACCCCAGTTTTTTCTTATTTTTTGTTATCCCTCAATAGAACAAAATGATGGAAATCCAATTCAAATATTTTGCCACGTGTTTGGGCGCTGGACTTATAGGGTAACGGCTTTAAAATCCCCAGACTTTTTACACAAAAACCTGTGGGATTGGTAAATATTACATTGTTTTTTGAATTAAAAATATTTATAAGCTACGACAGACACTCTCGGAAGCGTTGCACTTTGTGCAAATGTGTACAATGTAAATCTAAAAGAGGATGATTACCTTTAGTTGTAAGCAAGAACAACCGTTAAATAATAATAATTTCCAGCCGCGTGTGCAGTAATTATTATGAGTAAAGGGTGAAGCCCCTCCTTACACTGGTGACCCTCGGAGACTTATGGATAATTAACAGATGGAAAATTAATTGCACATATCAACTAACCATTATAAAAATTTCAAAATTCAATTTTAACAAATGTTTTTTTGAAATCCTACTTTTGAAGGAGAAATCCTTTAAAAGTGAAAATGTTTTATTCCTATCAGAAAAACAAAATTGACAATCCATCAACCAAAACTATAATAAAAAAAAATCAAATAAAATTTAATTTGACATGTCTAATAATACCATTCAACTCTCATTTCAACCCTTCTGTTTCTAATCCTTTCCTTACCCATTTTTTCTTGAAATCTCGATCCCATAATACCCCTCATTCCCTCTAGAATTTTAATTTGGACCTATTAACCAACCAGCCTCAAAATACGAAACTTTTTCCCTTTATTTTGGAATTCTTTAATAACATTACAAAAGTATGCGGGTATTCTTTCCCCCAGTTTCACTCCGACAGATCTACAAAAACAAAATTTAGATAAGTGCGGCATTTGTCTGCCTAAGTGGGCAACCAGAATTTGTCATTGAACCTCTTTTACTCTGCGCGCATTGTAATTGCTATTAACAGTGCTTAAATCCCGCTTTTACCTTTTTATAGTTTCACTAAAACCTCAAAATATGAATGAGTCTCAGAGTCGATTGATGGTAGGATAAAAATAAGTCGATGGTCGTGGTCGGGTCTTCTCTGTCTTTTCCATACCGATAAATATAAATAATTCCCTCTTGCTTTTGTTACATTTCGTAGTCTTTTCAATTGGTTGGTTGTTTGTTTAAGCCCTCTATATTAAAACAAAAATTTGTTTGGAATCTTTTCAATCTTGTTTTTATTTTATTGTTTCTTTATTTTCGATATATTTTTTTCCATTGATTATTATTAAAATCTGTTCTGTTGAGACTTTTCATTTTTCTTTACTTTATTAAAGTTTTTTCTGTTCGGAAAAAATTTTGTTAAGTTTGAATACCCTTGTCAAGATATTTGTATTAAAAATATTCTCGTGTGTTTTTAAACATAGACGCATTTCAATAATTTTCTTTAAAAATAATTAAAAAACTTTATAATATTCAGGAAATTAATAAAAATTTAGAGAACTCAAATTTAAATTTAAACTAATACAAATTCGCTTCTCTGCAAATAAAACAGTTACACTAGGCAAAAAATGTTTATCTCACACCTGTAAATCGACCAAAGGACTTTACCAAACACACATGCTTTGTTATTCACAAAACTTCATCATTTTTGAACCTCCCCTTACTCAGTTTTTTAGATTATAACTTGTCATATTTACAGTACATTGATAGCATTTACTATTCCATTTATGACTTTGCTAACCGCTTGTTTTAATAATGAATTAATTATTTTCTTCTTTATATATAATTATCGACTATGTTGTTGATTGTCTAAATTAAGTTTCCGATCATAAGTTGATATATTATATTATCTCATTTAAATTATTTATTTTATGATATTATTATTAAAGACCTTATAATATTTTGATTATTTTTTCAAATGTTAGTAATTATATATTGATTATTATTATTATTATATATAATTCATATATTAATAAACTTATCCAATTTATATATTATTTAATATTTTTTAATTATTTTCATTTCATTTACTTAAAAATAGCACTATTTTTATTATTCATTTATTAAATTTTATTTCTGAGTATTTATTTTAAAAATATTTATTATTTAATTATTCATTTTCATTATGTCTTTTTTATTATTGGGTATTATTATTATTATTATTATATTTATTTTATAATATTCCTTTAGAATTAATATATTATTGTTATAAATCAGTTATTTATGAAGGTCATAATTAAATATTTCTAAAACTTTTAAATCCAATAATAAATCTAAAAAGAAAAAAGACCAAGAAAAAAAAAAAATCCGATTTACAGGGAACTTATCGTCCAAATTTGTTCAAAAACAACTTAATCTCAAGTATATAATTTTTTACTCCTGCCCTCCCCTATTCTACACCCTTCCTCTCCCCTAATGTTGAACCGCCGCCGCCTGAATGTTACCTTTTGTGGCCCAATTGAAGGGCATTTCTTTGTTATTGTGGCCGGTCATCTGTTTGACTTCGCTGTGTTCACCCTTTGCATGCAGTTTAGGTTGGAGGGGAGTCCGCTCACTGTGTGACGAGGGAAGTTTTTCAGTGCTACTCAATTTCATCCCCTTTCAAATTGCATTTTTATAAATCTGTAATAAAATATTTCGGTAAATCCGTAAAATATACATTTCCGTATATTTCAAACTTAAAAACCTAACTAGAACCCAACTCTATCCTTGATTTTTTTGTTTTGTTTGTGCAAAAATGAAGTCTGTTGAATATTTTTAAAGCCACCTTAGTATAAACTCTCTAAGTCTTGTTAAATGAGGGTTCATTGCCCCGAGGGATGAAACAGGTTCACTCTTTATATATCGTTCCCTCCCCAGAATCCTTTGTTTGAAGCTAGTAAACTAGTTTAGGATCAAAGTGGTAATACCGCTCCAAAAAGGTTGTCAATTATGAAGTTTATTCCGTTCTTTTTTAATTATTGTTGGCATTGAAGAATCTCATTAATTTTTTTTAAGAAAAACATAAAGTCATTCTACAGTTAACAAATTTTTAAAACTTCAGTAAATATAATTGGTTATTTATAGTTTCGATCCTTATTTTAAGATTTGTGTGGTATTTTCGGAATTGCCTCTTTGGTGAATACACTTCTTTTCACATTAATTTTTTTTTGTGATAAAATTGTAAAATTAAGAGCAAAAAAACCCCTTAAAAATTGAGCTAAGGCCGAGATCACACTTTCACGCACACGTTTCTATCGGTGTCTCAATAGGCTTTGGTACTCCTCAACAACGGAGAGTTCTTAAAATTCGGCCCAGTTTGGGGTTGACATAAGGACGCTAAATCCCAACACAGCAATCTCCCTCGAAATGACCTCTTGCCGGCTATTTTGAGTTTTAAATATAAACCATAACACCAACTATGCACTTAGTTTCACTTGTTGCCTATTCTTATATAGGTTTTATTACGTACAACCGTTATATATGTTTTCCAGGTGATCTAATTAATTATTGATCCTAATCGATCTTAAAGTTAGATAGTGGTGCGTGCAGCACGTCTCCATCATTTTAGTATTTAAATAAATATCATATAAATATTCAATAATAATTATACTTTATTTATTTTAAATTTTATTTAGTTTGTTTCTTTATTAAACTATATATATACATTTATTTACTATAAATATAAAAATATTATCTTATTATTATTAGTTTTATACCTTTTAAATAAAAATATATAATTGCATATTTAACATACTTTACAGGCAAATAAATGTATATCTCTTTACATATATTATAAACCAAATAAATATTTACCCATAATAAATAATACCCATTAGTTATCTACCTATAGGTAACTATATCCTTCAGCATCGGCCTAGTTAATAACAGAGCCTTAGCCTATATATTGTAAAGATAATTTGAATAGTAGTTACAAAAACCCTTCTTAGTGAATTTAAAAAATTTTGTGGTTGGTAATAAGTATAACAATAAAAAATTAAACGAAGGATCTAGGATCACTTTACAAATTGTTATTTTGTTGTCAAGATATCACGTCTTACCATGTTCTCCTTTTGAAAAAACCCTTTTCGTTATTCTATTTATTTTGATAAATTTTTAATCACTGTTTAATCAGAAAATAAACAAGTTGATAGGTAAATTATCAATATAAGAGTTCCCCTCTATTTTAACGAATGGTTCATTTTTATCTTAAACCAACTTATCATACTATTAAATGTGTTGTACAACCTTATACTCAAAATGCAATTTCCAAGCAACCACAAATGAGCCCTTTTAAAGAGGCCGAAGTGAGGAAAAATACGCTAATTGCTCTTAAAAATTCCTAAGCTAATCTCTCTCATAACTCTCTGATTAACCATCTTAGGACTTGTCTTATTGTGTTCTGAGCGACCTATTGGCCCATTAACTCTCTTCAGAGTTATTACGAGGAGTTTATGACCCCCAAACAAGCCGTTTAATATGCTGCACCTTTATCAATGATATTCTTCAAATCGATGATTTAGATTACTCTCAAGTGTAAAATGTGGTAGAAAAAATATTAATTTCATGGGATGGGACGGCATTTATTTTATTCACTTCCAGAGCTGACCGTACAGGCAATAGGGATTCTGCTAAGTTCTTGGCAACCTTAGCCTAACTGTGCGCCAGAATCTTGGAGCAATCATCATGTATTAACTAAGTAAAAGTCAGTAGACTTTAAAATTCTGGCTCGTATCTTCTTTTTCAGTGTCTATAACTAAAGCCATAGAATTTTCGAATTGATAAATAAATTTGTAATTGTCGCTAAAATTTCCTAATTGTTGTTGCAGGAGATTAAATTACGTGGCTGTTGTCTGATCTTGTTCACAACATTTCTAAGTTGATGAGCGACGGAGTTGGTGCTCCCTTTATGCACTCCAGAAAGATATCATATATTTTTTTATTTTATTCTCCCCAGCACCAGTTCATTTTCTCTCATGGCTCAGCGGAACATCATCTGGTCGTGGATAGTTCTTTCCATAATATTCCCGCCACATTCCATTAAATAATGTTCTTAGATATTCCACCTGTAGGAAAACGTTCATTTGAAAGAAAGCTCAGAGACATGACACAAAAATTGTGAGTTTTGTAAATGAAATAATTGTGTCAAAACGTATGACTACTCGGGGAAATAACAAAGAAGAAACTGCTCTGACTTGAGTATCGGGACCATTTCGTTGGTGGATGAAAAGCTTAACTTGGATGTATTATTTGATAGAGGTTATTAATGTTGAAACTTTATAGTCTTGCTTTTTCAATATCATTAATTTTTCCAAATAATGTCTCTGTAGTATTTATTATTTATTATGAAAAAGTATGTGTTTGAAAAGGAGACCGATACTTTCGTTAGAAATACAAAAAACCAAGAATTTCAAAGTGACTGGAAATAGAAGATCGTCTATACTGGACCCTATTTTCTGTAAATTTGTCGCATTTCAACTTTCTTTATGATTTTGTCGTTTCAAACTCCCGTTATGGTGTAAATTATATATTACATCTCATTAAATAATGTGCTGCATTCTTAACCCGCTGGAACTCGGTTATATCCATTTACCCTTATTAAAACCATTTGCACTCTGTTTATACTCATTTTCCTTATCTAAAATTATTTTCCCTAATTTGTGTTTGCTGCTTAAGAGTATAGTTTTTCTATAAGTCTTAACCTAGAAAATAATTCATTCTCCTATTCCGAGAACTAATTACCCGATAGCAAAGTGTTTACAGTTTGACGGGATATGTTCAACAATTGAAGCCCCAGAAATCGACCCAGTTAAAATTCCCAAACCTCACACCCGACAAGGAATTGCCCATTTATGTACCGTATATGCTTTTACTCACAACCAGTATGGAATCCTTAATCAATATTAATATGTTAGATTTTTCAATTGTGGATCTAAAAAAGAATACTTCTTTATTGTTCTTAATCTTAATTTGATCATTTAATCACAACTTTTTTCTTTTATGGAAAGTAATTTGTTATTTCACCTCGTTTTTTACAATAAATATTTTTAAACGAGAGAATACCTAATAAGATGATTTAATGTGCAAATTCACGATCCCTCAAATAATGTTCTTCCAAAATTACAGGTCAAATCAGCCTTCGCATGAATACAGTTATCTGTATGACTTGTACCCATTTAGGATATGATGATGGTCACTAAGGATCAGACATGGTGGACTAAAAGTAAATTATAAATAAAATACGAAATTTTGTTGAAATATATTCTATTATTTTATGTATTTATATATATAACTTTTAAATTTATTATCTTATTTGCATTATATTTACATAATATTAACCCTATACTATAATAATAGCAGTATATTTTAAAATCCTAAGTAATAAAATCAGTAATGATATGTACAATAATATATACTTAGCCCTCTCAATACACTACCTCTTATATAACCGTTCTTAGTTTTTATATAAATATGAGTATTTATATACTTAAGTGGTAAATATATTCATAATATTGATTTATTGAATCTTAAATCTTGAAATTATCTACATTAGACATTACAATTACAATTGAAAATAAATAATAATATTAAGCAAATATAACTTTTTACTTTATTGCTTTCTCTTACTTAATTACTTTAAATAACAAAATCGTATGCATTATTATTATTTTATATAATTATAAATTTATTTGATTATATAATTATTAGTATTAATAATTATTATGTTTATTTTATATGAGTTTAATGCAAGATCTTTATTTTTTTACTCAAAAATCAATATAAAAGTCTTTCACTTTATTATTATTTTAGCCTTATTTTAAATAGCCTCCTTAAGCGCTAAAGAAAAATATCTCATACAGATGGTGTAATCCATAAGTATGGAAAAATGTCTCAAAAATAACTGTCAACGGAGCTAAGTAGAAACACGTCCGCTCGGTACGAGCTCTGATATATATAATCCATATATTAATCATAAATTTGAATCCCTTAAATATTGATTCTAATCCGATATAATATTATAATATATTGGTTTAAAAAGTATTTCATAACTTATATATATATTATATATTTAAAATAAGAAGTATAGCACACACGTTCTCATAATTCATAGGTGAATATACTATCGCTATCCGCCAAAAAAATATTAACTAATTCGGAATCGCACAAAAGGTTAAACGCGTGGAATGCGTTTGTATTAGTGAAAAAATGATGTAAGGGTATGTGAATTGTCTGGATTATCCGTCTACCACCTTTCTTGAATTTCTTTTATAATATAACTATTTTTGTTTATAGTATACTAATAATAAATATTTATTTATTCTTTGTTAATTTACTTTATTAATACTTTAAAAATATAATATTATTGCTATTTTTAATATATATCTCTTATATATTAAATATATATAGTATATCCTATAGTAAAATACTATAAGTTAAATCCAGTAATACTCAAGTAATAATCTCAGAACATCATAGTAAATATATAGTTCAAGGTTTTACTCAAGTATAGTGCACTAATATATATCTCTAGTTATAAATCATATAATAAATTCAGTATTAAGTACGTTGGTGAAACGCAAGCATGCTATTATTTACACTCAGTCATTAACCCTATCTCTGTAGATTACTATTTGATCTATTGATCTATTGATCTATATATTATAATTCTTATATAAGATAATCTTAATTGATTCAAGTCTAAATATTGATTAGTATAAACATATATAACTAACGAAAAACTTATTTATCTATATATTTTAGTTTATTGTGATTTTATCTTTTAAATGAATTAAATTTTGTATTTTATACTTAAAAAATTATTTATATATTTTGTGAGTTAATAATTTGCTTTAATATATTATTATTATATGTTATTTTACTATAAAAATAAATTTAATATTTTTTTATAGTCTATAAACTAACGAATATATTATATGCCATTTTTACCATATTCCTTAACTAGCTTTTGCATAGTATAGGTTTCTCAGTTAAATCAGTAAAATTCTGCGCCTAGAGACATCAGTAACAACCTTTAATGTCAGTAATTAACAGATTGAATATTCTTTTGATTTATCCCTTAATTAAGGGTTGTATCTATCTGACAATACTGAACCATAATATAATGTGTATTTGATTCAAGTTTCCTAGTATTTTTAATCTATACTTAGAACCATAAACCTACCCAACTTAATATACTTTCACCAGATATGTCCCATTGGGGTGTAGTTGTTAGCTTACTCTGGCTATTGTCCCTGATTATTAGAACCTTATCAGCCCGCGCGACATGTGCCTTCCTGAAAATATAAACAAACAGGAGTTGAAAAGTGTGTTTATAAAGTATTATTGGTTATATTTTGCCATAAGGGAATACTAAGCCATAATCTCGGAAAATAGTAGATTCCATGGTACGGTTCAAACCGTGGATGGCTATGCAAGATTGTAGCATTAAAGCCAGTTTAATGTACTTTGACCCCTTGAGTGAAGAGGATTGCATCCGAGAGAGAATGACTCAAGAAGAAAATCCCTTTGTAGGTAAAAAAGTCGTTGTTGTAAGAACAATCAAAAAGAAACACCCCTGCCTCACATATCCCATTCGAGTGTATGATTATGCCACCCTTCTCGATAGAGGTTTCAGGAAGAGCAATCTAAAAATGTCTCTTTGGTAATATCTCTCTTGGAAATGTGACATAATAGATTGGAATTCCTATCTGCAAACAGTTTCTAATTTGAATTAAAATACTGCAAAATCTAATTATCATTTAAGTTCTTGGGTCAAAGAGATTAAAGCAAGCAAAACCAGTAGACGTCAACAACAACTACCTAGATTGTATTTATTTTGTATTTTGATTTTCTTTAATACTTTTCGTTTTTAACTAAAAAAAAATATTATATTTTTTGTGGTATGCAGGTTTTTAATATATTTGTTTTAATTACAAATTGTGGCCGTTGCGTACAATTACTCTCTATGGTAGTTTGGGAGGGAGCCCTTGAAAAAAAGTTGTAAACGTGACTACATACATTAATCCATTAAGAGAAAACTCAATAAGATCCCAGCGTTTTATCCGCCTCAGGGCAGATAGTGCAAGAAAAAAATCTGTACTGTCGCAGACCATGCAGCCCCTCTCCAGTAATCCTCTCATCATGACTCTCAAATCATGTATTCTATATATAATACTAACTTTTGGTATTTTCGCAAAGGTATCTTGATATATTTGAATTATTATAGACTAACATAAACACAATTCTACAAATTTCTTTTGATATATGGCTATTGTTGTTGCCTTGGTTCTGTACACTTGGTTGGTTAGATTCTGTTTGATAGTACTAGCTCTGTTGTTCGTTAGCTATAGATTGGTTGCATTGTTTGTTGTTTGGAATGGCTGTGTTAACAAGTATATCATGACCGTTCAGAGGTAAAGGATGAATATTAGATATACAACACTCTTTATGTGTGGAAAAACATATAATTCATACCGTTTCTTTATAAATAGTCTTGTGATGGTAAATATATGAACTATTTTAAATGCATCTATTGGTAGTAGGTGAAAAAAAGCTAATGGAAAGGGAAAAAACTGAGAATACCATTGTCATCCTTATCCCAGAAACTTAGGAAATCATTGAATTAAGTTAAAAACCAAAACGTAACATATAATAAATTCCTCTAATGCCACAAAGCATAATGGTGAACATTCAATATAGACAGCAGAAGAAAGAGATTCGGGAGATGCTAGCTTAATCTACGAGGTCATGCGCAAGATCTCCTTAATCCGCTTTTACTTATAACACACAATACCTCAAAATAGAGTATTATGAGGGGGATATTATTATAATTATATAATTGTATTTGTTTGAATATGAAAATTTTCGTCTATGAAAATTAATTATATATGTTATTATTTATTTTCTTATGTGTACCTTAGTAATGAATTAGGGTGAAGATTACTGAAACAAGGAGTAAACCATGATTTAGTTGAATTTAATTTATCTCGCATTCATATTGGATAAGTATTTAATAGTAAATGAATTACATAAATTGATTTCTTATATTTAATTTTGAATAGTTATGATAAAATGGGGTGGATTTAGTATTATATCAAACGTAATATGTGTATGATGGACATATAACAAAAAAACCCATAGAAAACACACCACCATACACACACAACACATTGATCACACACACACACACAGTACACCCACACACCACACACCCACCAACAACCACCTATTCTCGCATACGATCTATAACAAAATCGCACACTACCCATACACATACAATTTACACAACATACACACAGGTACTACACAGGCACACTATCTAACCAATAGACCCAACTTTAACTCTTAAAAATGCACTTACGTCCCGCAAAATACCCCAAATCAATTCAGTGACGTAATCATTACCCAATGAGTGCAATATGGACCTACAAGTGGACAGAAAGTGTAAAATAGAAAAAGTACATAAGATGTACCATATAGTTTAAGTAGAGGTGATGTGAGGCCAGTTAGTGTATTGGTGTAATGTGTAAAGTGGTGTTTGGCTTGTTGCTGTTACTGTGTGTGTGAAAGTGTGCGATGGTAGGGTTTGTGGTGTGTGTGCGTAGTTCGATGATGTATAATATTAGGAAGGAATTTGAGTTGCTTTTTCAGATCTTCCTGTTTAGAATAGATTCGAAAAATATAGAGAAGAACAGAAGTTAGAGAGATTTGGCGATAGTTTGGAGAGATTTAGATTGGCTCTCTTATTCTTTTGGTTGTTGTGTGTCAGTGAGTGCGTGCTTATCCTGTGGTTTTGTTTATTATGCAATTAAAACTAGCAAAGAAAGTGGGCAGTTTGAAAAGTAGAAATGCATAATGGACATGAAAATTAAATAAATTAAATATCATAAGAGTAAATATGATGAAGATGAATGGACAAAAGAGTTAATGAAAGCTACATTAAATGATTTATAATAAGTGAGTAAATCTCAGGTAGAGTAAATATAACCAATCAAGTGAAAATAAACTAATTAAATCAGCTACATTATACTTTAAAGTTGTTAAGCTACTAGAAATACAGTGAACTAGAATATAAATATCCAAACCCAATCGAATATAGTAGGAAATAAATAATTCAAAATTATATTAGCATAAAATAAATATAATTAGTTTTGTTGGAGGTTTGTGTGTGGGTGGGAGAAGGAAGGTGTAGTAAGTATGAAGATTTAGCTATTTGAGCAAACCTGTCTTATGCTGGTGAGTTGTGGAAAACTTTTTTTGATATTTATTAACCCTAGTATTTGTTAGATGAATTGAACAAAGAGATGGTCTGAGGTTTAGCTCAGTGTTTGGGAGACGGCTTGAAGAATCGAATAAATGACCATGATTTTTCTGTGTGTATAGATTTTCCACGTGAATAAATATCCAACATACAAAAGGTTTAAGAGGAAGACAGCAACTTAGCTATCTATTAATATAATTTTTTTTGTAGAATAATATAGTTATATGAGTAGAGTCAAGATGATGTTGTATTAATGTTGGGCCAACATTGTTAGGAAAGACCAGGTATCTGACACGTTAAGGCTTTTATTGGCATTTTCTACGATTGAAATAATATTTTAACAGAACAACCACACCAACGCAAACCAAAGACATATTCTCATTACCCTCGTAACATGAGCCAAATGGACAACCAAATCTTACCATATAGCGCCACAACCAAACCCTATATCCCCATAGCCCGCGCAACAACAAGCCTAAGACCAATAATAAGAACCAATAAGCAGAGAAAGAAAGTGTCTGGAATTTAAAATATATATTATGAATAATGATGTTATAACACATAAAAGATAAGCTATGAGATTCCTTGTGAATCTCCATATTAATAATTGCACTCAATAGGAGAACTCCAAATAGCATGTTATTGAACCAAAAAGTTATTCAAAGTTTCATGATAGGGTTGAAGGGTTAAAGGAGTGGTTGCAGTCCTAGTGACCACGCTCTCCAAGTCGCCATTTAAGAGACCTGATAAATTAGCTTTGCGTACACTAGATTTTTTATGTGCTCTTCACTCTTCATGGTAATGAGGACCCATAAGTGCCCTACAGTAATCTTTATTTTTTAATAAATTAGCTAATGGTAAATAAATGTTCATATCACCATAGAGTTAACAAGATCCGAGAATCCTTTGTATAGCCTATAACAAAATATTTTAAACAGAATAAAGCCAAAAAAAATAAATGGATACCCGATTAGTCCGTAAAGAAAACCCCGACAAAAGTTAATAACACGTTTTCATACGTCTCCCTAAAAAGGCATAATAAGGAATGAAAGTAACTTTTCCTTGGCGTGTATGTAAAGTACTTGAAGCCGAAAAATCATGACCTTGAATTCCCAATAGGATTAATATCCAAAGGATCCAATGTAATCATAGCTCACGAGAGAAGGTAAATAACATCTAGGAGAGTGGACACATGAGAGGAAGAGCAGTTTGATTTACTGAGATTTACCTCGAGTTTACCATGCAACTCTCAAGAGGGATAATGGTAGAAAAAAAAGTATTTTTTACTATAAGATATGTATCCGTTTATCAGAATTAAAGATTCATTTTGTCTTAGTTAAAGAAAAAAAAAGCGAATAAGTAAAGAGAAATGATTAAGGCAATATACATCTCTCCACATAAATTAAACAATCTAGATTGGATGTAGAGCTGAAATATACAGAGGAAGACATATTACCACTTGAATCCAACTAGTCATCGTGAAGTACGATTTTGTCCCGAATTAGTACATCAAAATAATCAAGTTAGTTATACCATCACAAGATATCAGCACGGAGACTTATTGTATCGTTAGCTGGTAGGATGAATTTTATCATTATAGGACAGTTTCTCAGTCATCTATGACTGTTTGCTAAGCGGGTATGGTAAAAATGCCAAAAATTTTTTAAAGTAACGTTTGTCCTCGACCACTAAAATTGCAAACTAATTTCCTGGAAAATGCGAAAATTACGCAGCTTTTTTGATACGATCAATTCATAATCATGAGAGAGTTAGAAATGGAAACTAGTGGAACGTTTTTTTTTTAGAATGTTAGTAATCAAATCTATTTTATCCGTCTCCAACACTCATAACAAAACTAACAGGTAAAAAAATAAACCTTAATACTACCCATACCACAACCAAAAACTTTCCCAGCAAGCCAACATTATTAAAATTTTTAGATACCATAAGAAAATGTTCTAATTATAATTCGTAAAAACTTTAAATTTGTAATAATCATTAGTGAAAAGCTACAACATTAATACCTCCCCCTTTGTCTTAATGATTTAAAACACCCGTGCAGAATTGCAACCTATAATTACATAGGTAAAAACTATTAGATTACAATTAAGATGGTTTAAATAAATATAACCAACAACAAGCACGCTCTGACACCCCACAAACCCCATCAAAAACTCTTGCGCCCCTCACCTCAACACCGCCAAACAAAATCCACCGTCAATAAATCTGAAAAACCAATTATGAAACACATTTAAAAAACATATAAACAACATTAAAACAAAAGAAAGAAAAAATATTCTGAATCATTCTAGTTCAATCTGAATCATTCCACTTATTAATTAGTGTTTTTCATGGTGAACATTTAAAATTCCGATAGCCTCCTTGAGGAATGCATATTATGCCCACACAACTCACACTTTTTACAGAAGACTTCTTAGGTTTAGTTTACAAAATGAGGATCTCAAACAGAGACAATACCATAAGGTTGAAATAAATATCGGATTACTTGAGAAAGAGCCCCAAAGGAGATAGGACCGTTGAGCCCTACCCATCGGTGACCGTAGTTTGTGTTTAAATAATTTTCAAACAAAAACCAGAATTATTCCATGATAATCTGTTTTAAACAATCTTAAACAAAAATGTAATTTTCTGCTCATAATTTGACATAACCCTGGTTAGAAACAAATAAATTATATAATTATATATATATATTATATATATAATATTATAATATGAATATGTTATGTATATAATATAATATAATGAAATATTAATATATATATATATATAGACTTATGAGTTTCATGGGAACAATAAAGTACTAATATAATATATATAGTACTGTATACATTAAAAAAATTTTCAATATATTTATAAGATTCCAAATATAATATATTATATATGTTAGTGCACGTACGGGTATGGATGCGTTGCGGTGCGGTTACGGTGCGGGCGGTATGGTGGATAGCGGTTTGCCCCCTGTGAAGTTTGCTTCTCGGTCCAACGGTTATGGTTGCGGTTCGCGTTGCGAAAACAAGGAGAGTCGCCCACCCAAGCAGGTGTTGGTGTTCGAACGTGGCCTGGTGGCACGGTACTCTCCAGGTGCGGAGCAGGGTGCTGTGTTTGCAGCATAAAAAGGACCCAACAAATATAGAAGCTGTGAAAACAAACAAGATATTCATTATTCATATAATATTTTGTTATAGTGGTATCCATAGGCTTAATCTCTCCGTGACAACATGGTTTTTGATAGCCAAAGAACGAAATGTATATGAAAAGCTTTCTACGTTCCCGTCTCGGGAGGAGTACGAAACTAATTATTATACCAATTGGTTTGAAATTTTTGGAAAATACGAAAACCTGTTCTCATACTCTCTCTCTCTCTCCTTCTCTCTCTCCTTGTCTCTCTCCTCTTTCTCTCTCTCTCTCGCATCTCTCTCTCTAGCTAAAAATTTCATCTCTCTCTCTTCTATGGTGCATTATATATATATATCTTATTATAACTTTATTTTTAAATACTTGTATTGATTATTACCATTTAACGATATAATATAATATATATTTAATATATATATATATCATATTAGCTTTATATATTAATATATAGTATATATATATAATAGTCAATATATATACATAGAAGTATAGGTTATATAATATATAATATAGCTAATAAATAATAATTTTTAAATAATATTAAGTTCAATATTCGGTCTTAAAAGTACTTATACATTTAAGAAAGAAAATATATAAATTTTTAGTTAATTTAGTAAAAAAACAAATAATGTTTATATTTTTATAAAGAAACTAAAACAAAATAATAATATAAAATAAATAAAGTTTTATATATAATAATATAATATATATATATATATATATATATATATATATATATACTATATTATATATCATATGTAGTTTGGTGTTATGTTATACTAAATATACTTGAATCTATTTATTCATCAATAGATCAATAGTCATAGATCAAATAGTTCAACCGAAGGATTGGGGATTGGAGGCAGTTTTGATTTTTACTGATTAACTGATTTACTGCTTTAATGGTTTGTAAATATGCAAAAAAATTTTAAAGTTATAACATAGAAAGAATAAAAATTTTACTAAAAAAACAAAAATATTTTAAAGCAAATTAAACAAAATAAATAAAGTTTTATAGTAAAACATAATGTTTTAAAAGAAACCCAAGACAAAGTAAACATAAAAGTTTTCTTTGCGTTATGTAATACAAAATAAAAATATGACTTGGAAATACATAGACAATAGACAAAGCCATCAAATAGTATCATAGACAATTCAATAGAACCACAGAACGCGGTAGGAGGATGGAGGGGCCCAGTTACATAACAATTTATGATTTTACTGATTTACTGCTTAGTGTGTAAAATATGCAAAAAAAAATTAAAGTCTATAACATAAAAAGAATTAATTTTTAAATGTATACAAAATATGGGAACTTGAATCCCAATAGTCAAATAAGATCCATAGGTATATAATTACCAATATAATAGTAATATCCCAATTGATATATATATTTATTTTAGATTATTTTTTTTCTAACCTATCAGCTTTTATCCTCAGATTGAGCGGTATGAATCAAATTAGTCCACAGGGTAGAATGGATATACGGATATAGCCTCTACGTGCGAGAAGTGTGCGACATATCGCTACCCCCATCTCGCCGGCGTCATAGCTCACCTCCTTCTGCAACACACACCACTCCTATCTCTCGCCAACACCCTACCCTCTTCCTCGCTCATCCCTCCCTATTCCTCGAACTTCCTCCTCTTTTTCTGCCCTTTAATTCCATCCACCTCCTTCTTGGTCTCCCCCTTTTCGCTTCTCACTCTGAAATCCATAATCCTGCCAATCCGCCTCATCATAAACTCTCCTAATCATCATAACTCGTTCCTGTCACTATTCATACCACTAGTTATGCCCATATAACACATAACTATGAAACAATTCCCTTCTGCGCGCTACTTCCCAACCTAGATTCTCTAATATCGTTTCACATAAATTACCACAAATGCTTTCCTTATCAAAGAAAAACCAAACAATAAAAACAATTGATATATACCGTGATGATTGTCGCTCCTTCACCTGTCTGTGTCAATAACCAACCCCACAGATCAAAACCGGGCAATCTGATCAACCCCCATTTAATGTCATCTCAAATACTTCCAACTTCTATCACTGGGAAACCTGGCATTTCAATCACGCGCCATCAGCGTTTTTGGCACACCCAATTACAACAACCGCGTGGGGTACACAAAATGTTTTTCAAACATACTTATCTTAACTCTCAAGTGGATACTATCGCGCCCGTTGAATCACTCAAGATTCTCTCATGGATCGCAACTCTCTATTCAGCTCTCCATTTCTCGTTCATACCTACTCTTAGATTTATCCTATCTACTTTACTCCTTCATCCCCTCCCCCCTTTACTCCAAACTTCCAAATCCGGCCCTAATCATACCTGAGATAAAATCTATATACTATCTATTCCGAGCCTAACAATTTGTAACCCAGTACATAACCACCCATCTACTAACTAAAGACCTCTAACTCACCCCCACATATTTTTCTTCTTCTAATATCTCTCCGTGCGAGAGATTTAAACTAACACCGATATTAACATGTCTTATCACAATAGAAAGACCGAACATTTATATATTAAAGATCCCACTTTTTTGTACCAACCACATACTTCAAACTTCCTCCTCACTCTCTCATGTAATATCTCTCATGCCGCGTCCGCTGGTGATCCTAACTTATCGCCCTGACCTGGTGTCCCAGAGGATCCCAAGTATGTTACTTCGTCCACGCAATAAGCTCATGGATGTAATCGATTGATTGCGAGGCTTCACTCTGTCTCTTGAGTATACCTATCCCGAGTTCTATGCAATTTTCAACCCTCTCCACTCTTCCGCACATCCCTCATCCAATTCTCTTGTAAAGTATCTTCATAACGGCTAAATATGACTCAAATTGAAATTAGCCGAGCTGGCGGACCAAATCTATCATTACATCTATCTCCTCTAGTGTCTCATCTAAAATACCTACTCACACCACAGCATTAACCTATAATTTATATACGTGTGTGTAACAAACTACATCCCCCGCCATCACTAAGTATTACTTTAACTCAACACGAAACACCCCCAAAAACCATTCTTAAATCATTACTCATATAGAAGAGACTACAACTGTAATACCTTTGCCTATACTACCCCCCTAGTTCCATTTTCCTCCAATACATACCTCCACATCCACATGAGAGACCCTTGAGCACCCCTCTCATTCTACATCATCTAATAATATCAATACCATGCTTATAGTCTACCATACCCTCTAAAGAAATACCCCCAACAAACCCATAGAATCCCCCATATCTCACCCTTTCCTCTCAAGGATATGTAATGACTTTGCTGCCAACCTTGAAGCATGACTGTGTAGTAGGTTAATTCTCACTTGGTCCTACCTACGAATCTCCCTCACTCTCGCCATTCACCTTAATCCTCCTGTGTCCTTCTGTTCAACAGGCCTCAATTCTTCGTCTCCTTCCAGAATATTAAAACCTCACTCACAATCTTCTCTATATTTCTAGTTTATATACAATTTTCACCACATAACATAAAAGCGGACAACCGAAGCATACCCTTTTTCTCCGAACACGTGTATGAATCACCCCGAAGAACAAAGTTTAAAGATAAAAGATTATAAAAATAACTAATATAAAATAATAATCCCGCTACAAACTCCATTTCTGTATCCCTCTTTATTCCTTCATTAACCAAAATTATGACTAGATAAATAGATCCAATAGTCAAATAGATCCACCAAGTATGAGGCAGTAAGTGGATGAACCCAAGGAGATGACGAAAGGGCCCCCAGTCCTTTATCCCTAAACTTGCCTTGGGTACCTCAATCCACTTCCTCCAACAAATTATAGAACCTGTATTGTGTACAGCCAATAATTTATCGCATCCACCCCATCTTTTCTACTCTCTCCTCTTACCTATAAAATACGTCAAACAAAGTAGTGACTTCAAAAGTTTTCTTTCAGAAGAGAAAAGTAGAGAGGTGGTAGCTATATACATATTTTTTCCTACCTCCCTTAATATATACAAAAAGCCAGGCCAAATCAAATAATATTTCAAATACCAGTATTTTGTCATTGTGTTCGTATTATGCGCTTCACTCACCAAACTACTCTGCAACCCCCTTAGAATATTCACCATAGTATCCCAATACGACCCCAAATAGTTATCCATTACCTCCAACGTCGATCCTCTTGCAAAAAGTGGCATTCCTCCCTACATTCTCGACGGTCTCATGCGAACAGAGCTCCCGCGTTTCATTTCAAAGAAAATCCACCTTTAGAAATTTACCTCCCTACCTCCGAACCCTGTTCTTCCTCCTCTCCGCTCCTTATTACACGTGCTTATGCTCTAATAATAAAATCCGCCTATAACCAACTCCCATACTCCTCCTTCTTTAATTCCTCTCCCCCAACCCCTTCCTTTTTTTTAATGCCTTCTTTTTTATATTTACTTCTTTCCAAAACATTTTACTCCCCGATTCAAAAATTTTCCGTCACTTTTCTACACCATTCATCTTTTGCTCTTCTCTTTCGTCCTCTCCACATCTGCCCCTTTGACTTTTCCTTCTTGGGACCTCCAAAAGACCTCCAGCAATTTCCTCTCTCCTACTCCCCAACCTATTTCAGCATAAAAAGCCTTCCTTTATTCCTCTTTTCTCTCCACCTCTCTTCAACAACTACCTTCATACCTACCACCATTCACTCCCTTTCCTTCATAAAAGTGTTGCCAACCCTTTTTACTCCACATACCCTACTAGCCTTCTTCAAAAACATTTGACTTGCCTCTTTAAAAAATCTCATCCCCACTCCTCTCTCCACAAAAAACTAAACCCCAATTCCCGGTCCCCTCATCCGTCTCATCCACCTATATCCTCTCAATACCTCTCCTAACTCCCTCTTACACAACCCACTGTCTCCTCCAATTTTTCCACCTTTATCGAAACTTTCTACTCTCCGCTTTTCTCCCCTTTCCCTAACCGTCACTTCTCCTCCCACCCTTATCCTAGCAAACACCAAATAATGATCTGATATTCCCCCTCCCTCACAGATCTATACATTTTTTTTACACTAGTTGTGTTCTTCCAAATCGGAATCAATTATTGACACATTCTACATAATCCAAAAGTACCGCCCTCCCCCCACGTTATCTCACTCTTTCAACAATTGTACCCGAAATAGTAGTTAATTTGTTGAATATTATCACGGTTTTTGAAAAAACCAAGTATTCCCCACCCAATAAATTCATTCTTCTTTCAACACCAAACAACTCTAACAGACTATTCTCCAATATAACCATTATATCCTCTCCCCTGACCCCAAATGGGCCTATTATTCTCCAAAACCCCTCACCGTTCCCACTCCTAAATGGCAATATAAATCAAATCTCCCAAATAAGAACAGATTTTAATCATTTTACCCGAACTTTCCCAAAACAGCTCTATTCAAACTCTATTCCAAAATCTTTCTCTCTCCTCCTCCCTCGCTTCCATTTACTGGTGCATACGTGCGCATATAAAAACCAGCATTTTTCCCCCCCGAATTTCACTTATTACCTACCTTTATCACTCAGAAACTCACCTGTCCTTCACAACCTTTGAGCCCCTTTGTAATTCCTTCACTCAAATCAACTAGCATTCTTCCAATTCAGAATCCATATAGATACTCCCCTTACACCACGCCCTTCCACGTGCGCCTCATCGACTCTCTGCGTTCATCCCCTCTGATATGAGTCATAGCTCCATGTAATTTTACCAGAAAGCTTCCCAGTGCGTGCTCTCTCGTATTCTTTAAATCCTCTTATCTAGTCTTCAGTTTCGTGTAATTTACCTCCTTAGCAACCATCCATACCCTTTTTCAAAGAAAAATGAAATCTATCAAAATTGCACTAAAAAACCCCTTTCTCTTCTCTCTCTCTCCTATGAATCCATATTTCGCTTACCTATTGTTTTATCTGTCTTTAATGCTAACACAGTCACCTCTAATTCAATACCTCATTTTTAATACACAATTTAATTTTATCATCTATAATCCTTCGACAATTTAACGGAAGCACAATTTTAAAAATCTATATTACTCAGGCTGCACGCTTTGTGGGACTCCCCACACTAGGCACTTCCCAACACCTAATGGCCATCGCTCTAGAATGACCACAAACACACTCACACTTACCCGTTCGACACACCTAGAACTCTTCTTGAAAAGATAGAGTATATGATTTTCGCTTTATATCTACCTACTATCATCTACCACCACTCACCGTTACTCTCCGAATTCTGTCCGAATGCATCCCTATATAAGTAGAAGCGCATTATTATTAATAACCCAACCTTTTACACTCGACATCAGTTTCAATAATAAGTAATCAATCCCAATATGTAAAGGATATATATTGAGAGGTATATAGTGAGTATAATGTTACCTCATGACTTGTATGTATGATTTCAAAAACTATGATATTTAAATATATATAATATAGTATAATAGTATATTAAAAATATATAGTATATATATATAATATATAAAATAAATTAGTATCTATTAACATATTCAATGTATTATGTATTATATATATATATTATTTATATTCTGTATAAAAATATTTAAAAGGTTAAAAACCCACAATTTTATATACGAATTTATTTATAATTCAAAATACCTCCCATCACATTTTAGTGTTCAGTGATATTACTATTACTTTTCTTTTATTAATACGATCCCAGAATTACCCCGGAGAAAAAAGCTTTTCTATAAGTCGTAAACTTAACTTTTTATATATAAATAATAATTTTAAAAAATAAAATATTACATTTTAGATTAACTCGCCTCTCACAATGTTATACAATACTAACCTCGACCCCATTTAGTAAACACTACATATCGCGGTCCAAATAGATAATCCTAATAGATATCCCATAATAGATCCCAAATAAGATATATACCAAACCTAAAGAAAGGTATATCATTTAAAAATTGCAAGTGAGCCCGTATGGTGAGAAGAGTAATCGATATCCAGCCCAGTGTTCAAATATTAGACGAATATCAAATTACAAGTAACATTACGTAATGACAGTATTACCCTGCTAAAATAACCGAATCGAAATTATTTTGAACCATGCTATAAAGGATAAAAATCTGATACCAAATATATCAAACCCGCCAAAACGCTTTTTTTAAGATCTAATAATAATAATACATATAAAAAAAACTAATAATAGTGCAAAAAAAATAGGGTCACATCTTTCGATATTTACTGTCATTATAAAAAACCTGCTACAGTGAAATTCATAAAAGCTTCAATTTCTACAACAGCTTCCAAATAAAAATGTGAGCATATGTCCGTGTGTGAAAGCCTGCAAGTTGTATTATCTGAAGAGGACGAATTTGGGGCTGTTAACGATTTGAAATTGGGTTCTTTTTCAGTCGTAGTAACTCTAATAAAAGGTTATAGATTCTTCCCTACTAAATCACCGTATTCTCCACTGGAGAATCCCCTCTTATCTTCTATATATTTGCCTAATTAAGCCCGTGATCACCCATGTATTAATGCGTGTGTACTAATGGTGCAAGTGTGGAGGATGTGTATTCTATATTAATCTTCTTAATTTATTAACCAATGATGGCTTGGAGACTAAAATTTTACAACCTCATAGGAAATATGAATGAGAAAAACTTGTATAAATTTGTTAGGACGTGGTGAGTGTCTTAAATATTTGACATACGTGAGCATTTATAGCAAAATGGGTGGATTAGAGAGAGAGAATTTCATGTAAATAGAACTCAAACTGTAAGCTTTATGGAGATTATCATATCTATATTAAAAGTGTTATACAATTACAAAACACGAGAAATAAAAATATTTTGAAAACTAATGATAAATATAAAAGTGGCAATTCTTAGATCAAAGTGATAAGATATCTTTTGATAGTTTAAGTACTAATATATATCACAAAAGTCAGAGAAAATAATGCTTGGAAAAGTTATCCCATTTTTGTGCTTACAAACTATTCTGCGAGATAAACACCCTCGATATTTAAAAAGGGACCCGAAAATGGACTTCACACTCTTTCTGTAGATGAAATACCTGATATGGAAATTGAAGAAAGTAAATCTGAAATCACATTGATTATACCAAATAATTGTGGCTAGCCCATTTTAAAATCCAAAAATACATCGTTTCAATAACATGAAGATATGGATCCAATAGAATAAATTCCCAAACCAGCAGAGTATTTCGTCCCAAGGAAAGCTATTGCAACGATTTTGAAAGAAAACATTTGATTTGTTAAATGTATACATATTAAACACTATAAAGGAAATGATTGTAATGACACCTTGTGAGTAAAATTTAAAATATGCATGTACACTTAACGATGATAATGTAAGCATATGTTTATTACTCAATGTTATTATCAAATCAAAATCAATTGCATCTTTCTAATGATCGTAAACCAGATATACAAAGGAAATAGAAAAATATAAGGTGGAACTATTTATTACATAATGTGTTAAATAAAATCCGAAAATATCGAGTCTTTATTTTTGATTATCCCAAAACGATAATCTGTACAAGGTACAAAAGCACCAAAATCATAGATATACAATAATATACTTAAATATACCTATAAATGTTTTCCATAAATAAATAATTAAAATAATATAATAAATAGTTTATATATATATATATATATAAATACATTTGTATATTCTATATTATATTATACTAAAAACTTTTTCTCAATAAAATAGCTAAAAATTAGATCTAATATTAGTATCCTAATATATTTATATATTTAATTAATGAATATCCCTCAATAATTTAATAGATCACCAGAAGGTTATAATGAGTATGAGGTATAGGATAGTAGGCAAGTTTGATTTATTATATTATCTAGCATAATATATATAATTTATATAGCTCCTGATTTACTGCCTTTTTATACATGATCTAAGGTATGGATAAATGAGCAGCATGTGCCTCGAAAGCAATAAGTATTATTCGGCATAAAAATAAGATAATATATAAATATTTTTTTGTAAAACTCAAATGGAGACAAAATTGGTTGCTATTAATTTATTATAAACTAAAATAATAAAATATAATGCTAATAAATAATATATAAAAAATAGTTATTAGAAAAATATAAATTAATAAAATAATCCATTAAAATTAAATTATAAAATTAAAAAATTATTAAAAATTATAGATTAATACAATTAAATAAATAATATAATGTTAAATAATAATATAATAATAAAAACCCTATATAATATCCAAAATTAAGCAAAACCTTGCTCATTTTTTTGTAGGATCAATCATAATACTCGCAATGTGTGTCTCTATTGCTTTTTGTTATAGTGAGAAACAGCAATAAAAAATAACAACTTATATCTTACTGGGTGTTATACGGCCTCATTTTTAGGTATTATTTCCATTTTAATCGCCACCACTCAATACAGATTCATTTATCCTGATATTATATCTGCCATAAAATGCTATAAATGTTCAGTATTGAACATTATATAAGCGACGATAGGACTGGTGTGTGTGGCGGGGGGGTTATGCTGTTGTTGCATGAGTATGATAGGGTGGTGTGTGTCGTGTGTGTGTGTGTGTGTGTGGGTGTGTGTGTGTGTGATTTGACGTATACATGATAAGAAAGTGTAGCTGTCGTGAGTTGTGTATCAGTTTGATGTTGTGGTTTGGTAGCTGTGTGTGTTGTAGGTATATTATTGTATTATGAAAGAATGGTGAAGAACTAGTACCGCCCCCCCCCCTCCCCCCACCACCGGCTTCGTGTGCAGGCAGCGGGTGCCCGTTGTCATTCTCTCCGTGGTTGTTTCGTTTCCTAAGACCCAGTATACCTCTCCTTCCCAGTTAGTGCGACTACTGGATACTCTATGCTACCCAAATGTATCAAACACATATTCTAAAACGGAAACATTCGATTCTCTTTTTTAGGCGAGTGAGGCACAAACCTACTCTGGTACGGTGGATCACCTGGCGAAACCGTATAGTAGCCCCATGCTCCGTTCCATACTCTTACCACATGACGGGTCTTAACGAGTTACTTATCCCTCACTTTCTTTGACTTCACCAATGAGATGTGAGCTCTCTATATGTTTCTGAAGATAGTGAATAATTATTTAAAACCAAATATAAAGAAGTATCAAATTTACTTTAAATTTAAAAACGTTTTTAAAAGTGTAAATTAATTATTGTATGGTATTATTACGTTCAGATTATTTGTGTATTGATTGATATATTAATTTAATATCATTTAAGTATTGTATTAATTCCCCATTTTTTAAAATAATCATTCTATATAAATGAGGCCACCTGACCTTCAAAATTTTATGAGGTCTCTCTAAATATCTTAAATCCTATTATCTTTAAGTGTAACCCGCTTCAACTATAATTTTTTCCTTGGCCCAAAAATTTATAAGAATGACATTAATATAAATCAACCTTTTATACGACTATATATTTTACAAATTTAAGGATTGTGATAAGTCAAAAAAGTTTTAACTTGTCCGTTCAAATATCTGGACCCTTTCGGCCATTAAATAACAGTACAGTTTGTTGGTAAATTTAATTTTGTGCTCACACTTGTATATTCTCTTTTAATCAGAGCAAAAAAATTAGTAATCAAATAACCTCTCTTCTATATTAAATTGTTTGTCTCTCATAAGGCAAGTTCTTTCACAGAGAAACCACCGAACAAATAAAGATTCACTCCAATATTAGAAATTTTGTCCTCATAGTCATCCTAAAATAAAATCATAGAGTGAACGACACTTGATATCTCGATATATTAAATTCTCATTTTACAACACAATATGTTCTAATTTGTGTCCTCGCGTGACTTATTATTTTAGGAATTCGTTGTAGGCTATATATATTCCACTTTTATTTCTCCGGGTTGTTTATAATCAATCATGGCGTTTTCTCCTCTTTATTAATTACTCTATATAATATAATTTAACAATTTAAGTTATTATGTGTGTCCATACTTTCTCGCTAATCGCACCACTCTCATAAAAATACTTAGAGTTGGGACTACATCCTGTCTGGAGGAAAGAATTCCGGCACACGAACAGTAAAGCCAGAATGGTCAAGTGACTACTCTCTCTTGAACTCACGTGGACTTCTCGGTGTCTCAGTGTCTGCTCGGATCTTTCCGAGGTCTCTCGAATATAATTATTTAATTAATATAATATCTACTTTATGTTATAATAATATTAATTACTCTCTCAACGTCCCAATCTAGATAAAATAATTAAATTAATTAACATATTATATTTTTTCCTTAGAAAAAAAAAATATATAATAGTTGTCTAAATAAATCATTTTAAATATATTAATTATTAAAAATTTCATCCTAGTTAATTTTATGTGGTAATTTCGACTTGGTGTATTATTATATAAGGTTCGATCTTTGCACTCTCATCATATTATTATTATTATTATAATCATATACTATTTATTATTTATTATATTATTATTAATGATATTATTAATTATATATTATATTTATATTATTATTATTAATATTTATTATATTATAATTATTATTATTATTTAAGTTGAAATTATGTTATTATTTAATAGTAATGTAATTAATAATTGTGCTATTATTATTATTTATTATTTATAATTATGATTTATTGTATTATTATTATTATGATTTAATTTATAATTAGATTAAAAAATTTTATTTATGTTAATTTGCCTGAATTTTATTAATGTTATTATGATTTAATCTTTTTAATAGTTTTAAATTATTATTTTAATTATTATTATATTATTATATTAATTATTATAATTATTATGGTAGTTATTGAGTCCTATCCTCGATTTATATAATGTGTGAATAGTGAATTAAGTTAATTACTCTAGTCATTTATTATTTATTTTAATTATTCATCTCATTATATTATTTTATATACATAATGAAGAAAAAAATAAGTTACTTTAATCGTGTTATTCATTATCACAACATGTTTTTATGATTATTACGTGTTATTTATAATTACTCGGTATATGAAATGATGATTAGTCTCCTAGTGTGTAAACATTATACGTCGGAATAGAAGGAATATATAATCCGTCTTATTTACTCTAATATCAAAATATATGTATGGATAATTAGTAATAATATTAATTTATTTGAGTGTTTAAATTTATCTCTTTATTTAATTTTATAATTAATTATTTCTTATTACAAATATTAATAATGATATTAGTCTATCAGCAGACATATAAATTTTAATTTAGATTTTATAGATCCTTATAATCTCAGTAATTGTGCGTCGTATTTCCTCTTAGCGTAAGCATAGATTAGGTTTATTATATAAACATACATGCAATTGTTATAATAATTAATTCCTATTATTATATTATATTAATTACTCTAAGGTATATTTACTGTTAAATTATAATAAATAATATATTAATGTACCTCATGGTATTTATTTCTAATGCTATTTATTATTGGTTATATAAATGTATTCTATAATATTTATTACATAGATAAATCACTTTATCTCGATGGAACTTCATGGATGATAATAGATGTAAGTTAGTCATGTAGTTTTGTTCGATTATATGCACTTGCACCAGATTAATTACTGATATTCCTTGTATTAGTCTACATTCAGATAGTTAGTTCTTTCTCTAGTGCGTTGCTCATGCCTATCTTTCTTGTAACTCAATATGTGCGAGTCCTGTAGAGCTTATGTGATTAAGCTTTTTCTGTGGCTACAAATTTTGATCTAAATTGTGTGAAATTCTGATAATTAATCTCAGTTTTCATTAATACGGCTGAATCTGTTTTTAACTCTCATTTTACTCCTAAATTGTTGATTAACTCCTATTCCATTTTAATGTGTGACATATAAAATACATTTTCGATCTCCTGTATAGTAGTTATAGTGCAAATATTAGCTATCATTATTGAAATTTTATCATTTATTGTAATATGGTAATATATTAGTAACTCTAAGATATAACTCGTGACTCCTGAATATGTAGTATAATTCTTGATTACATAGGTAATGTGTAGTACCGTTATCATGTGAGTTGGCATCTCTTCCTTTCAATTATTACTCTTATTAAGTAAATCCTGATTTATCGTAGAGAGTCTAGTTCAATCGTATTATCATGTATAGTTGAGTGTGACCTCTCAAATAACTCGACTCCTCTCGGTTTGTGGAAAAGTTGATGTTGAAGGAATATAAATCGTTTAATAGGATATTTTCCTATTATCCAATTCCCCCCCCACCCCAACTCTCAGATTTATTTTTTATGTGCTTTCTCATGCATATTCTCTTTAAAATTGTATTATGTATTCGTTGAAGGTTAAAATAGAAATAACTTTTTAATCATAAATATTATCTTACTGTACGTGTTAATAACACATCTGGTCATGATCGACAAAATAAACTAGCTAAACTACCTAACCAATTTTAGTGTGTAGTGTTTTTTTTATATTGTGTCTTTCCTGCTTGTCGGTTAAACTGGCTGTTACCTTGACTGTTCTTTTCATCTTCTGTTTCCGTTTTCCCTTTTCTTAACTGTTAGTTTTTAATTTTCGTAACTGTCAGTTAATTAGGTTTCACTTTCCGTTATTAGTTTACAGCTTTCTTGATTGTTTATAAATTCTGTTAGAATATTGTGTCTTTCCTGTCCGTCGGTTAAACTGTCTGTTAGCTACATTATCCCTTTTCCCTTCTGTCAGTTCAGAACATGTTTGTGTCGTCGTACTTATCCTTATTAGACAGTCCATACTATCAAACAGTTTTTACTGTGGGGAAACCGGTAGAGTGACAGAGTTGTATGGCACAGGGATAGGGTTCGGTCCTTTGTCCGGATTCTAGGTAGAAATTACCTTGATTATTAATATTATTATTATTATTATTATTATTATTATTATTATTATTATTATTATTATTATTTTATTATTTTTATTATTTTGTTATGTATTGATTATTATTATTATTATTATTATTATTATTATTCATTATTATATATTATTAATTATTATTATTGATTATTATTATTATTTATATTATCTATTATCATTTTCTTATTATTGATTATAATAATTATAATTATAATTATAATTATTATTATTATTATTATTATTATTATTATTATTATTATTATTATTATTATTATTATTATTATTATTATTATTATTATTATTATTATTATTATTATTATTATTATTATTATGGATCATTCCAATTAGTAATAATTATGTTATTTTATTATTCATTATATACTAGTAATTATTGACAATATTATTTAGTCTTATAATGTTATATTATTATTATTATTATTATTATATTATTATTATTATTATTATTTTATTTATATATTATTATTTATATTGATTATATTATTATTATTATTATGGTAATTGATTTATTATTATTATTATTATTATTATTATATTATATTATTATTATTATTATTATTATTATTATTATTATTATGGGCTTTTGGTATTCTAGGGAGCAATAAAAAAATTAGTATCGGAATGGTTAATATAGCTATCTGAGAATTATTTGATTTGAGGGATTTTTTAAGAACTTCCTCAATTTTCCCATAAAATAAAAAGAATTTAATAAAGTTTAACTTGTAACACGGTACTGTCGATAGCTATATTTACATGGTTATAGAGTATGATATATGATAGATATGATTTAGTATAT
>JABUQX010090193.1:15000-40305 GCA_015478945.1 Trachelipus rathkii | reverse complement strand
CCTAAAAACATCTATTTATGTATCATAGAAGCCTACCTGTGAAAATTTTGTTTTGATCCGACCTCCTCCCGTTTGGGCGTTAAGTAACTTATATATATATATATATATATATATATATATATATATATATATATATATATATATATATATATATATATATATATATATATATATATATATATATATATATATATATATATTCTATTTTTTTTTTTTAAACCGTTAGATTTGATTTTTAACATATTGCTAGTATATGATATAACAATGAAAATTTAAAGTGGTGACGGACATGATTCAAAAGTTCGAAATATTTAAATAATTTTTAAAAATCCATTTATATAAAAAAAAATTAAAAAATGAAATATCTCAAAAAAGTACGACACTTACAGAAAAACCAATTACATATTTGGAATCAGCGTATAAAGCTTATTACAAAAATGTTAAAAAACAAAAAAAAAAAAAAAATTCATAAATGAAATATCTCGAAAAGTATGACACTTACAGAAAAACCAATTACATATTTGGAATCAGCGTATGAAGCTTATCACAAAAATGTAAAAAAAAAAAAAAAATAAGAGGGGGCTCGAGCCGACGGGGGCAGAGGGGGAAGTTTTCCAAACCCCTAGAGGGGAGGGGAGGAACCGTGACTAAATACCAAAGCGGGGGGATCGGAGACCCTCCCCGGAGAGATGGTCCTACCCTGTCGTACGGAGAGACCCCGACTCATGCCATCTTTGCGGTTTACCCTTGGGTATTCCTTTAGTTAAAAAAAAAGAAAAAAATTAAAACTGACGGAGTCGTAAAACGTAACAGGTCCTATATATTTTTGAATCATGTCCGTCACCACTTAAATTGATTGTTAGGATCATATACTAGAAATATATTTAAAAAAAATATCAAAACTGACGGAGTCGTAAAATATAACAGGTCATATATATATATATATATATATATATATATATATATATATATATATATATATATATATATATATATATATATATATATATATATATATATATATATATATAATAACCAACAAGATATACGTATGGACAAAGTTACATAACGCCCACACGGAACGGGAGGTCGGATCAAAAAAATTTTTTGCAGGTAACCTCTATGATACATAAATAGATGTTCTAGGGCGAAATGATTTTTTTTTGGTGGTTCCTATGTTTTAAAGATGACATGCGGTTTACGTAACTCTTAGGAAAAAAAAAAGTTTAGTAACCCTTCCATAGTCATTTTCTTTCTTTTCCGTTTTGTTTTGACCACGGCACCTTATTAACATAACACATATTTCAGTAACAATTTTGAGTGGTTAATGGTACCCAAAATAAGCAATAATTTTTTTTTATTTGGTTTAAATAGTTTCCATTAGGTTCAATGTTTAATTTTAATTAAACTTTAGTTATATCCAGTAAATTTACTAATTTTATAGTATTTTTTGTGTGGGAGTTAAGTAAGTTTTACCTATATATATATATATATATATATATATATATATATATATATATATATATATATATATATATATATATATATATATATATATATATATATATATTTCAGCAAATTACCCAATGTCTGATATTCCTGAGTGTATGCATGAACGTTTTAATTCTGAGTTGGCAAGTATTATGAAGAATAAAAGACAAAACAGCAGTTTTCTTACTAAAGAAAAATATAGTGATTTATTAAGAAAAGTGAGTGAAAGTAAATCAAAAACTAGTGGTAAAATGGAAGAACAAAGATTAAAACGATATGATGTCGTGAGAGTAGGTGATATTGACAAACTTGTTTATCCTGTGAATGAAAAGAATTCCGGCATTAGATTTTACGTTCACACTGAAGAACTTTTTACTTTGATTCATGAAGCACACATAACGATAGGTCACGGCGGACGAAACAGGACTTTGAAAGAATTGCAGAAGAAGTACAAAAATATTACAATCGAGGAAGTGATGATTTAAATTTATGTAATGAATCGCCAGAAAAGATTGAAATTCAGGGTTCTCAAAAAAAGAACCCAGTTTTCCATTGGTGTTTCAAGAAATAAATTAAAGATGCCAAGTAGATTTAATGAATATGCAGTCTCAGCCAAATAGTGACTTTAAGGGTGCGTCTAGACCAAACGCAACACACCAAGCGTAGTGGCGTATACTATCTGCTTATTGTGGTTGCAGATTTAAAATTGAATTCGTACGACCGCCGCTCACAATCGGCGACCGATGTTACGTTTCATCTGAATGCGCCATAAATTTATACTAGTGTATCAAGATTATGAAACAAAATTTGTGCAAAGCACAATTTTCCTAAAATCAAAAACTAAAATGTGTGCATTTTGTGCGTAATAGACCAATCTATGTATATTTTAAGTTTGAAGTCATTTCGAAAAAAATTGTAGAAGTTGATACGAAAAAATGTAAAAAAAATTAGGTTTGGAAAAATTAAAACGCCAGAAACAATGACTACAAACACAGAAAACACCCGAAAATGACGTTCCCTAGGGTCAGAAAAAGCTGCGGTTTGCTTTTCTCCCCATCAAAATTGTCTTAAAATTAAGAATTTTATGTCCATCTTTAGGTGGGGGCTAAAATGGGGTCCCAAAATCTCCAATATTGGATCCTTCTCCATGATTTTCAGAAATAAGTGGTATGATTTTCTTGCATTTCGTTGCAGTAACAAGTGGAAGCGTATCCATAGCTAATTTTGTATATTTTATATTAATTATTTATTTATTAATACCAGTGTAAAGCTATTACTGTAAACTTTGTTTGAATTTTCCATTTAGCAATCTTTTAAAACCTCTTCAAGTAATTATTTCAGTTCCGCTGGTTGTTAATTATACAATAAATACTAGTTTAAAATGTTTGGTGTTATGACACCATGCCATTGGAAATTAATTAAAAATCTTGCGACACCCTTGACCTGTTCGCCTCGCCACAGTTGGGAACCGCTTCCCTAGTGTGTTGCAGAGTGACAACGACCAGGAATTTTCAAAACTAATAATATAAGAAGCCTGTTCAATTTGTCCGGATCTAAAGATCGTGTGTGGTAAAAAAAACTAGATATAGCCGGTCTGAAAGTTTTGTATATCAAGACGAAAACATGCTTAGCTCTTGGTAAGATGCAATAATAAATGGTCTAAGGCATTGCGCTTCGTAGAGATGATGAAAATAGTCTTTCATAAAGGTATCAAGTGTAGCAGATATGAAACATTGATTCACCTGCGAAATTAGTTTAAAAACGTCTGTTCCCAATGATCTCTAGAAAAGTTAGAACTGAAGACTTTCAGGTATTAATTTAAGCAGGTGACGATGAAGATACTCTAGAAAATGCCAACAACAAGCTGTAGACGGTACAGATTTGGAAAGTAACAGCACACTTCAAAATAACATCTATATGGAGTACGGTAGTTCCTTCAGCTATCTTCCATTGTGAATAAATAAGAAGCTGTTAAAAAGAAACGGGCAAGTGTCTAGGAATGTTTAGAAGCACACGCAGAAAAAATGCAGAAAATTTTAAATCGTCAATTTCCTCCTGTTAAGTTGAAAACTCTGGGTAGTTACGAGTGCGGGACGTTGATATTGCAAGAAGCTACCTACGAAATATGTTAGTGTTAATATTGGAAGTTTAAAATAACGAATTTTATCAGATAGGGACGAAGGTAGGGCGATTGCTACAATTGTATAGCAAAATTCAGTTCACAATTTGTGATGAACAATTTATTTCATTAAATAACGTTCCATATTTGATTGCATCTTTCCGAGAATGTTTTAGAAAATCCTTGTCTCTTTTGGTTAGGGGTATTAGCAATATGCAAGAATGTGAAAATGCAATTCGGACAAATGCAAGAAAAATTAAAATCTATGTAACTCCAAATGTTGCGAAAGTTTAATGTCTTAATAAATAAGTAAATCGTTTTTCTTTTAAGATATTTTTTTGTAACTAGCAAGTAAGCAATTTACCTATTGTTTATATAGATTTGCCAGTTAGCTTATTTTATTTATTTTATTAAGTTTTTTTTTTGTTTAGTATATTAAAGTGTAATCAGTTTATGATTATTCAGAAAATGTTAACGTGCATGTTCCCGGTTAGTTACTAAATAATTTTATATATGTACTGTGTTTTTTTGTTTTGTTTTTTTGAATCGCAATAATAAATACGTTTCATATGTTTGTTTTAAATTTATCAATATAACCAATAAATATTGGTAATTATAAATGTATCGGTAAGAGTAATCAATTAACATGTGTTTATTAAACTACTTTAACTGATACATTTTGGAAACTATATAAAATTACCGGTAAATATTTTTACCAGCTCGAACTTCGGTTCTATCTAGCTCCATTATTTTAAAAAATACCAAGCTTTCATTCCTCTTCCTTCATTTAAAAATTGTACTACCCAGCTCCGACGCGGGTCCGTCAATAAAAAATTTATGCCCTGGCTCAAGTTCCAACCAAAAGGATCCGACTCCAGCTCCTGCACTCTGGGATAAGAGTGAATAATTTTCAAATATTGTATTTATTTACCATTGCTTTTGGTAATTGTGCAATAACCAGCTATTATAAATATTTTATTATTTGGCAACTACATTGCTATGAGCTTGTTAAATTAATATTATGTAACTTTTCTTATATTTATTAATTTATTTAATTATATTTATAGTTCCTTGTAATTATAAATCTATAAAGTATCACATCTTGCATATGTGAAATTTCTTTCTTGACCCTTTACTGTCGCTTGGGACCTTTATTTGTAAAGCCCCACCCTTGTTCTCAACGAATTTCAAATTTTGATTTCTTTAAAAGAAATTCCTTAATTGGCAACTTGTAATAAAAAAAATATTGTATAATTATTGAAAAAATATCGGAAATACGCTAATGTATAAACTATTATAGGATACACGATAACTAGATTTTACATATAACTCTAAAAATCTCTTGGTGCCAGTTATTATATCAAACTTGTAAACAAAGTAACCCGTTTTAGTTTTAATGTGGCTCTTTTGGCTCTCATTGTCGGATGCAACATGCTTTTATATATATATATATATATATATATATATATATATATATATACATATATCCACACACTCACATAAATAAAGATAGTGTACATATGTATATATCTTATGTTATATATATATATGTTATTATATATATATATATATATATATATATATATATATATATATATATATATATATATATATATATATATATATATATATATATATATATAGTTGCAAAGGAACCCCTCAAACAGCTGCTGGAACCTATCCTTTATTAAAACAAATTACATGAAAGAACACAAATAAATATTTTAAAATTAAAAGCGAAAAGCTTTTCTTTGCATTAGGTTGCACTTTGTTCAATTGTATGACGGAGATCGTAGACATTTGGAAGCGTAGACTCGATCAAATTTGTGGCAATCTAGTTGGTTGATGAAAGCTTGTTTTTTTCAGCTATGAGTTGTCATTTTTTTATCAGTCATTAGAATGTTATTTAAGATGGTATCAAATTTAACTTTCCCCTCCGTGTTGTTCATGGTCCTGCCTCTGCAATTGAAGATGCAGAAGCTCTCGGTGAATTTGCGATTTGATATATTGGAGTTGATTTGCAGAATATTGTGACGAGTGGAGTTGGGGGAGACGCTTCAATAAAATTATATAATATATATAGTCTATAAATATAATATTTATAGTCTATAAATTATTTAATAAAAAATATTTTTGAACGGACGCCGTCAAAAATCAACCTTTAAATAAGATGACGCCAATTAATTATAATTAATTGGCGTCATCTTATTTAAAGGTTGATTTTTGACGGCGTCCGTTCAAAAATATTTTTTATTAAAAAATTTATAATTTTATTGTTTCAAAAGGACTACTTCACTAAAGTTTCTGAGCTCCACCAAAAAAAATTGGGGAAACTAAAGATTAGAGGCACAAGATATATCTCGAAAACTAGGAAACTTACATGAAAACTAATAACATATATGTTTTCAGCGAATAAAAATTATAAAATATAATGTGGTTTGGACGAAAAGAATGTACGATTAAAAAAAATAATAATAATTATAATTTAGTGTATGATAAATTTTTTCCTGACAACGAAGTTATTGAGGGAGAAGCACAATCGAAAGTCGTAATGTAGTTATATTTGGAAACATGCTACTGGACGATTTGTTTGCCGTTTGCGATAGTAGGAGTGAATTAGTTGTTTTTTTGCTACACTTTAATTGTAAGTGAACAAACATGTTTAAAATGTAACGTTTAATGTAAATTATATGAAAAAGGACGAAGTTACATGTATAGATGTATTAATAGAAAGTGTAATAGAAGATACTGTGCAATTAAAAAAAATTCGTTTCTAAGTAACGTTCGAATTGACTACTCTACAGTACTAAAAATAATATATTTTTTTGTTAATGAAGCTCGGGCAACACTTGTGAAAAGAATTCTAGGCATTTCGTGGCCAACAGTTGTAGATTGATATAGCTTTTGCCGTGAGGTGTGTGAAATTGAAATAATAAGTAGAGTGAATAAAATAGGTGGTGAAAATAAAATCGTTGAGGTGGATGAGACAGTGTTTGGAAAACGAAAGTATAATAAAGGTTGATTAGTGAAAAGCAAGTGGGTGATAGGGGGGAATTATTTAAAGATAAGAAAGTAATTTTTTAGTAATATTTTGTTTATATTTTTTCATTCCGGTAATATTTGTTTAACTAAAGGAATTCCCAAGGGTAAACCGCAAAGATGGCAGGAGTCGGGGTCTCTCGGCCTTGACGGGGGACGAACCCCCGTCGGCCCGAGCCCCTATTTTTTTTTTTTTTTTTTTTTTTACATTCTGGTAATAAGCTTTATACGCTGATTCCAAATATGTAATTGGTTTTTCTGTAAGTGTCGTACTTTTCGAGATATATCTGTGCCCCTAATCTTGAGTTTGGCCAAAAAAAATTATTTATATTAATCTTCTATATACTATCGATGGCAGGACACACTAAACGTTATAGAAGAAATTATTTTTAAACGCCATTTTTTGTCCAACATTTTTTTTTTGTTCTTTTGGTGCGGTAAAATGGAAGTAAAACACCAATGAGAAAAAAATTAATTTAGAACTTCACATCTAAATTAACAATTTATAATAAAATTTAAGCTATTATTATTATTATTATTAATATCCGTGTACTATTAAATATTAATTTTATACGTCGATTAAACAACAACGTAAAAAGCTCGCCCATGGGAAAGCCTGACTTTCAGGCGGAGCGTAGCGTAGCGCAGCGACTTTGCTTTTTTTTATGAGAGTTAGCTGCCGGGTAGCTTTCCTATTTAATCAAACAGGAAAAAAAAGTTAATTTCCGGTTCTCTTTTCTGAAGAAGTTTACCGATTTTCCTAACCGGCTCCAACTCATCGCTGAATGCCGTTATTACATAAGAAATAAAAGAAAATGTTATTTGAAATTCAACATTTCGATCATTTTGAAAAGCCACAGAGGTTTATATAAAAGTTATCATCTTCATCCACCTTCTCTCCCCAAGACTGGGGGTAAGGTGCGTGACATGCACCGGAAACAGAAAAGTAGAAGAAGAACATGACACAAGGCGAAAAGAAAGCCCAGCCCTACCGCCCTCTTTATACCTTTCAGTGAAGAACTCGACACTTGAAAATCACCCTAGAGCTTCCTGGGACCGCGACGGACCTTCACTATGGCATCTCTTCAATGTGGGGTTCATCCCTTGGCCCAGGTGGGCCACAACCATACCTCCTCACAAAACCCCGCCATTCACTCCTATTGTTCACCTTTCTTCTCGCCTCTGCCAAACTCTCATTTCTCTCCTCCAGGTATTCCTTTACCGACTCAATCCACTTTTTCTTCGGTATCCCAGCTGGTCGATTCCCAACACATTCACCACTATGCATCAGCTTAACCAACCGACTATCATCCATCCTTTCACATGACCAAACCATCTCAATGTACTTTCATTTATTCTCTCATTTACCCCTTTCTTCACACCAGACTACTCTCTGATACGTTCATTCCTCTTTTGATCAATTCTTTTCGCACCTAACACGCAACTAAGATTGTCCATCTGAACACATTGTACTTTAGATCTATACCTCTTATTCCAGACCATAGTCTCACTGAAATATGTATATATATATATATATATATATATATATATATATATATATATATATATATATATATATATATATATATATATATATATATATTTTTATATATATATATATATATATATATATATATATAGTTAAAGTTACTTAACGGAGACACGTTAATAGGAAATTAGTAAATGTAGTGTATATCAAACGAAAGTTTGAAAAATAAACATTTTTAGGCGCGAAAACAGAAGTTGTAAAAGTAATTAAATTTTTTTTTGTGCATTTTGTTTCGATCTAGTTTCTTGCGCGTAGATTCAGATTGAATAAAATGAATGAACGTAGGCGTGAGTGAAGCGTCCTTCACACTTGACTCCGCCCCTTCCCCCAAATTTCTCCGACATCCGTCTCACGTTCCCCCAATATTCTCTTTTGAATGTTTAAATTCATAGACTAATGCGAACACACACACACACACACACATATATATATATATATATATATATATATATATATATATATATATATATATATATATATATATATATATATATATATATATATATATATATATATATATATATATATATATATATATATCGTAAAATAACCTCTTACCAAACCCCATTTCGGCCCTAAAACATCTATTTATATTTATGTATCATAGAGGCTACCTGCGAGAAATTTTTTTTATCTTGTAGTTAAATTATTTTTTCATTAGATATTTATTGAGTTAAATAAAAACTAAAATAATACAGTAGACTAAATGCACGGCAGGCTGGCTTGTATGCATGGCAAACCGCCCGCCGAAGCGTTCGCTCCAAAGGCGCTGCGCGCGAGTAAGTTGTATATGTATATAATGTAAATATAACTATAGACATTATTAATGTGCTATAGATTAAACTTTATTACATATCTTTTTTATTTAATGGGAAAATTGAGAAAATTCGTAAAAAAAAAATCCCTCGAATGAAATAATTCTCAGATAGCATTACCGACCATTCCGATTCTAATTTTTTGTTGCTTCCTGGTTTAATAAAGGGTATATATATATATATATATATATATATATATATATATATATATATATATATATATATATATATATATATATATATATATATAAATATATATATATATATATATATATATATATATATATATACAGTGCTGCGAAGCCTGTAATATAGAATAATGTCTATAATATATAACAATTATAAAAGAATGGCCTGTTAACTTTTTTTTATATGTATATTTCGGGACTTTATATTTAATTAATTCATTTCAACCATTTTGTTACTAATCTCTTTCAAATAATTAGAATCTATATTATAAACATAGGATTCTTAAGACTAATCTAGTTTTTTTTTATTTAAATACTAGAGCTGAGCTAAAAATGAAAGAAAGGTTTTTAATAAATACTAGAATGAAAAGTTTTTTTTTATAAATACTAGAACTATAAATGAAAGGTGGGTTGAATATTCATTAATCTATATTATAGATTTCATGCTTCAATATTTATATGGTTATGTCATATTTAAAAGCTTTATGGCATTTATTCTTTTGTTTAATTAAGAAGGCTGTGATAATTTGTTCATGACTGATTTAAAAGTGGTGTCAAATTTAGTAAATAATAAACGGTGAGAAATATATATATATATATATATATATATATATATATATATATATATATATATATATATATATATATATATACTTTCTCTCTTATATATATATATATATATATATATATATATATATATATATATAATATAACATTGGTTGATAAAAAAATGTATTTGCATCTTAACCTACCCCCACTCCCGACCACCTCTTCGCTCCCAAGTACATAGAAATATTTATCCCGATTTAAATGGAACGGGTTCAGCGATAGACGTCGATTTGAGCTTTTTAGTTGGGAAGCAACAAAATATATAAAAATATTTAACAAAGCTGCCATTTCCGTTTACAGGGTAATTCTCTCTCTCTCTCTCTCTCTCTCTCTCTCTCTCTCTCTCTCTCTCTCTCTCTCTCTCTCTCTCTCTCTCTCTCTCTCTCTCTCTCTCTCTCTCTCTCTCTCTCTCTCTCTCTCTCTCTCTCTCTCTCTCTCTCTCTCTCTCTCTCTCTCTCTCTCTCTCTATACTCTATATATATATATATATATATATATATATATATATATATATATATATATATATAATTGATTTAACATTAAAAGGATTTTATCTGCTCCTCTTGACTGCCTCGTCTCTCTTTGCAGGGCGCGCAGATTGGATGAATAATAAAAAGGAGTGGCGCGCCCTGTTCGATTCGTGCGAAGAGAGAAAGGCGGTCACTGACGGAGATTCCTTCGACTTCGATTATGACGACGGCGTCGTGAACCAAAGGACTTCAGATGATAGTCATCTTGAGGGTGGAGGAGACTCGTCTACCAAATGGAGAAAACGTCTTTACGATTGTTGTTTTTGTGGGAGAGGGATCAGCAATGCGAGTAATCTTCGTAAACACATTCACCGAGCCCATGGCACCATTACCACCTCTTGCCCGATTTGCGGGAAAGGTTATCGTGCTTCTTGTGACTTACGTAGGCATACGTTGAATGCTCATAACGTGCGTCTCGGTCCTGTGATGCCGAATTATGAGCAGGCATCTTTTTCTTCTTTGTTGCAGGAAAACACGGATGATCCGGTCGGAAATAATCTTAACGAGGAACTTTATTTTGACCAAGGAGCTTTTCGCTCTTGAAGATGGGAACGATAAATAATTATTTTCATTAGTATTTGGGGAGATTAATTTTTAATATTTGGATCTAGTTATGCAAAATGGATCCATGATAATGGGTTGGTTCTGTTTTGCGTAACTACCCTTTATTTTAAAACCCTTTCCTAAAAATGGGTTTTTATTTACATTCCTCCTGTTGAAATTCTAATATGTGGAAGGTGGAAAGTGATTAGGAAATGCTAATTAATGTTTCTTATTAATTTGTTTTAATAATATTGATTATTATTAATCGTATTAAATTAATTAATAAATTTAAATTTGTTTTAACTACTCGGATTTGGGAGGGTCATTTCTTTGATTAAAAAAAATTTCGTTATTTTTTTTGAATTCGAAATTCAATATATAGATTTTGATTAACTTGTAAAAAGAATTAATAACAAATTTATTATTATTATTATTATTATTATTATTATTATTATTATTATTATTATTATTAAGTGTATTTTTCAAAAAAAATATATTAAAATTAAACTAAAAACGGGTGAATTTATAGAATTGAAAAGTTTTATTCTATTCCTACTTTCATTATTATTATTATTATTATTATTATTATTATTATTATTATTATTATTATTATTATTATTATTATTATCATCATTATTATTATAATTATCATCATTATTATTCAGTGAGCATTACCTGTACCTGTACAGGAGCTCGGGGAAAAAAATATTACCTTCGTAACATTACTAGTCTTCATTTCCGATAGCTTTAATTAACATACATGTATATATAATATGTAAGCGATTTTGTAATAATGTAAGACAAGGGTTTGCCGTCTATTATTATTATTATTATTATTATTATTATTATTATTATTATTATTATTATTATTATTTTTTCCGTTTAAGAAGGTACTGTGGAGATACCTGTGATATTACATAAAGGATGCAAAAAAAAAAAAAAGTAATTAATGTAGCCTAGTAGAAATTTATATTTAAAAATTTAAGTTTTTTTTTTTTTATTTTATTTTTTTGAATGTCTTATTGTTTTTCTTTTCTCTAAATAAATTTAAAATGTTTTGTTATTATTATTATTTAATTGTTTTGACTTTTTTTTTCTTTGTTTTTGTTTTGGAAAATTTTATTTTTTTATGTTAAGGATTAGAAGGTTTAAATCTTCTTGGGATAGAAAGTTATTAATGTTTTTTTGTTTTTTGTTTTTTTGTTTTTTAAGAATAAAATGAAGGGATATGTTAGAAACTTTTTCATTAGCATAGCATTGCTTAGAGAATTTGGAAGGCATCCTTTATCTAATGTCCTTGGTATTTCCTTGCAGGTGACGCGCCTTCCGCAGAGATACGTAGACACGTTGAGCGAAAGCAATGCCCTTTTTGCCAAAAAACGATAACAGCGAAAAATATAGCAAGGCATATTCGTACTCATACCAATATCATTTATACACGTATAGAACAGTTCCCGGGTACCCCTCTGGTACCTGTGGATCAGTGTGCGGCCATGGAACAGAGCCAGGTAGTTATACCTTTTAATCAAGTACCAACGGAATTGTGGATTGACGATTGAATTGGTTTATCATGTGATCTTGGTGATGATAGTGTTGTTTTTTTTTATGTGAGACTGAAGTGGGAAATTATTATTATTATTATTATTATTATTATTATTTATTGTGTTTCGAAACCTATTTAAACAGTATTTCTATATTATTATTATATTATTATATTATTATTATTATTATTATTATTATTATTATTATTATTATTATTTTTATTATTATTATTATTATTTATTATTATTATTATTATTTATTGTGATGAAATTTATACAATTGTATATTTAACAATTATTATTATTATTATTATTATTATTATTATTATTATTATTATTATATTATAATTATTATTTTTATTTATTATAAAATACATTTCATACGTTTTCAATCACTTACTCACAAGCATAACTAATAATCATTAATACATTATTAATAAAATTGTATTAAAAAAATGATTAACTCATAGATGTTCATAAATTAACATTGCTCTTTGTACTTTCCTTCAAATGATATCTTTTAAACCCTTAAATATTTTTAAAGTTTGAGTCTTCGTAATTAATCATTACATTATTGTTTAATATGTATCATATTTCTGCTGCCTATATTATTATATTGATTGATTATTATTATTTAATGATTATTAATTATACTATATATTATAATTATTATTATTAATTATTATATATATTAATTAATAATTCATATATTATTTTAATTATTCATTATTAATTATATAAAGACAAGGGCAAATACTGCTTAACAGATTTAATATTTTCTTAAATATTTTCAATTTTGCGTGCATGGAATTTCTTTCAATAATTTAGGGGAGTAAAATAGAAATGATTTTTTGATGGGTGAAATACCCAGTAGATTATTATTTATTATTAATATTCATTAAATTATTAATTATATTTATTAATTATTAATTCATTATTATTTAATTATTCATTATCTTCTTATAATTCATATTGTTTCAAAGAAAAATTCAATTTATTTATAGCGATATTAAAATATTGCCAAAGGCATTTTATATATAAAATATATATAATAATATATAATATATAGTAATATATATATATAATATATATAATATAATAATAATATATATATAAATATATATATATACTATATATATAATTATAATATAAAATTATATATAATAATATAATAGTAATATATAAATAATAATATTATAATATAATATAGTATACGAGTATTATATATATATATATAGTAATATATTAATAATTATATATTATATATATATTAATGATATATATATATATATATTTTATTATAAGATTATATAATAATAATATATATATATATAATATTACGGTAATAATAATATAATATAACAGGTTCATAATATATTGTTTATAAAAGTATAACCACAATATATATAAATTATTTATTTGAAAAATAATACATATTATACTATATATATATATATAATATATATATATACTAATATATATATATATATAAAATGTGAAACTAGTCCACACAAATTGAAATAAACCTATAAGATTTTTTTCCTTTTTTTTCCCTCTCAGTATGTTGTTTAATAATTAAATTAAAATTAATTAATTAATTTATATAAATAATATATGTAGAATGATAATTATTATTTAATGGATAAAGGATTACAGTAGTTTTCATAAATTCATTGCTATTTATTATTATTATTTTTATTAATTTATTTATTTATTTATTTATTATTATTTATTATTATTTGTTGTTGTTGTTATTATTAATCGTAAAATTATTTAGATTTATTTTGGAACATACCAAACGCTCATTCCGTCCCCCCCCTCCCCGTTATAAAATTATGTGGTAACCATTCTGTTGCTCTCTTTATCCGTTTCTGGATCTTTGCCAGTAAAATCTATTGTAATTTTTTTGTTTTTCTTTTTTTACTCATTTTTTTTTATATTTCTTTTTGAGTCGTCAGTCGTTTTCCTTTCAAATTAAGTTCTCAAACTTTTGCCTCTATGGCTCCATTTCAGGCGACTCTCTCACTATTTCTTCATCTCCGTCCAACTCTTTTATTCTTATTATTCTTATTTTATTCTCAAATAATTTAAATTCTTCTAAAGATTCATATCTTCTTTTCTTTTTTGTTTCTGTATTTTTTCTTTTTCTTTGCTTTCTTTTCTTTTCGTTGCTTTTCTCTTTTCTTATCATTTTCTTCTCTCTCCTGTGTTTTTTTACTTTTTTCTTTATTTTTCCTTTACCTATCTTTTTTCTTTTTCCTTTTATTTTCTTTTTCTTTTTTCTACTTTTCTATTTTTTTTATCTTTTTTTTATTTGTTTTCTCTCCTTTCTTTTTTCTCTTTTTTTTATTTTCTCTTACTTTTTCATTTGTCTTTTCCTTTTTTTCTTGTTTTTTTTATCGTTTTTTTTCTTTTCTCTTTAGTTTTAATTTTTTTCAGTTTTTTCTTTTGTTTTCTTTTCCATTTTCCATTTTTTCTCTTCATTTTTCTCTTTTTATTTTCCTTTATTGTTTTTCTTTTTTTTCCTACCTTACTTTCTACCTATGTATTTCTTTCAGTACATTTTTAAAATTTAAAGCATTACCAGTATAAAAAAATCCCCTTTAAGTTATGTACGTAATGATTAAATAAAAAATACGCAAAAGATCATAAATATATTTTTATTGTGGATTGGATGTATTTTTGTGACATTGATTTGAATATCTATTGTGTATTCAATGGGAGGTGAAATCGTCATAAGGAATGAGACTCTTTGCTAGAGTTCATCACTCGAAGGTTATGCTCAGTCGGTAGAGCGCTCGCCTAGCAAAGCGAGGGGCCCAGGGTTCGAGTCTGGGTTGGAGCAGAGAGAATGTAGCGTATTCTGATATCTAACTCAAGCTTCGTCGCACTCAGACACCGTATAATGAGTAACATTATGTCGAGTAGCTAGAATGTGCTTATAGCTACAAATGGATTAAGGGTGCCGATGTTAAGGCTTTACCAACGCCCATCCTTTACCTTTTATCACTTGTCACTTGTAAAGGTTATGAAAACTCACTTTGCTTTATTTCTTTCATCCCCCCCCCCGGCACCCCACCTTTTTTTTTTTTTTTTTTTTTCCGAAGCATTTGTTTTGAATTTTCTCTGATTTACCTGCCTATTATTATTATTATTATTATCTATTATTATTATTATTATTATTATTTTTATTATTTTTATTTTTATTTTTATTATTATTATTATTATTATTATTAATTATTATTATTTTTTTTATTATTATTTTTATTATTTATATTAGTATTATAATATATAAGTATTAGTTATATTATTATTATTATTATTATTATTATTATTATTATTATTATTATTATTATTATTATCCACGCTTCTACTGAAAGAAAGTCAGATCGCAGCTGAATTTCGAACCATTTATACCGATGATTGAAACAACTTCCAACGTTATTAGAGCTTTGAAGCTCGACATTTATAAAGGCTTTATGGTCTTGTGAATATCGTCCATCCCATTTATCTCAATAAAGCATTGTAACACTTTTACGTTGATTTGTGTTCTGCCAACTCTGATTAGCTAAGAGTTGTATTAAAGTCTTTCCTTCATGGGAGTTCACCCTTAGAGTTTTGTCGGTTTGTTAACTGGAATAATAATTAATTAATTAATATTCATGGCTGGAAATTTTTTAAGCCAGCTCCGTGGATTTTATAAGGCTTTTTTTTTTTTTTTAAAATAAAAATATATTGAAATCTATAAAAACTTTAATGGCAAAAATTCACCTAAACATTTTTTTTATAATAATATTTTCGACTCTTTAGACTTTAATGTATTGAGAATTGTATTTTAGAGCTACTCAGTTTTACCGACCGAAGCATATTAATTAGGTATGATCTAAAGTTAGACCTTTAGTCTGAGAACGTTATTGGGCATTACCTCAAAATGTTTTTTAGTATACAGATATATTACTTTCAAGTCATTAAAAGGAGAAAAACAAACTAATTGCTTTTAAAATTATAGTGCTATGCTACACTCAGCTACACATACTTTTTTTAGGGGCTGGCTACACTTTGAGCTTAAGGCGGTACTCATTTTAGCCCCAATCTGGAAACGGACATAAAATTCTTAATTTTCAGCCAATTTTGACAAACAAAAAAAAGCCAACTGTCGCTTTTTCTGAGGCCTAAAACGTTGGTTTCGAGCGTTTTTTGTTTGTAGTCATTTCTTTTGTAGTTGCATTTTTTTTTTTTAAATATCGATTCAGAATCTACAATTTTTTTTCGAAATGACTTCAAACTTGAACTATATACATAGATGGGTCCATTACCCACAAAATGTACATGTTAGAATTTTGATTTTTGACCCAAGATCTCAGCAATGGTCGAATTTCAAACCGTGTTTTTTTTGGGGGAGTTTTGAATATGAAAAATTGCGATCATTTTTTCCCCTGGTAATACGATCAGGATTGAAATTTTCAGGGTTTATGTAGGGGGGGTAGATACACTTTTTTTTTTTTTTTTTTTGTAAAGCAGTAGTTTTGGTTTGCCCTTTGAACAAATTTTTAAAAAAAAGTTTTGCGGGAAATTTCAAAAAAATATTTTTTTTTTGGGTATACAAAAAAATTATCTAATTAAAAAAGATTTATCTCGCCTGACTATATACGCCCATAAAATTTTATGCTGATCAGATAATAGGAAAAAAAATCTATTTCACTTTTTCAAAAAAAAAATTAATCATCATCAAATTTTCAGGGCGCATACAGTCGGGCGAGAAATATCTTTTTTGCTAAGATAATTTTTTTGTATACTCAAAAAAAAAAAGTTCTTTGAAAATTTGTTCCAAGGGCAAATCCCAAGTACTTGCATATCTCTTCAAGAACTGATCTAGTTAAAAAAATAATGTTATCTCCCCGACTACATAAAGCCCTGAAATATTTTCTTGATGATATGACTACCAGAAAAAAACTACCGCAATTTTTCATTTTAACCCAAGAAAACCAAAGAATAAGTAGGTTTAGAAATTCGACCAATGCTAAGATCTAGGGTCAAAATTCGAAATAATAATCCGAATACATTTTGTGGTAAGAACCACATATTATGTATAAATTTCAGTTTGAAGATAGATATCCCGTATTTGAAAAAAAAATGGTAGATTTTGAAATCGATACTTTAAAAAAAAAAAAACAGGTTTTCAAAAAATAGAAAGTACAAAGAAATGACTACAGACAGAAAAACACCCGAAAACGACTGTTTGTTTGAGGTCAGAAAATAACATAGCTTGCTTTTTTTTTAACTTTTTTAATAATTAAAATCTTCCTGTAATAAAATAAATACTTGTATGTCCATAATCCGGTATTGGGGCTAAAAGGCTACAATCGGGGCTCAAACTATGGAGCTCAATATTGGAGCCCTTACAAATGACACTGAACATCTGGAAAACTCAGATAAAAGCAAATCAAAAATAAAATAGTTCAATGATCTGGACAGTCAAAGACTGTGTTTTATTCAACTTAGATACTATAATATATATATATATATATATATATATATAAATATATAAATATATAGTAACCTAATATATATAATATATATATATATATAATATATATAAGATAATATATATAGTATAATAATATATATAATATAATTATATATAATATATATATATATTATATATTAATATATATAATATATATGATATATATACAACATTAAACTACCTTATTAGCGTGACGTATATCCCATATAAAGAGAGTTAACACGGGAGGACCACAGGAGAAATCGACACATTTTAAAATCCGCACTTCACAAACACAGCCACCACCAACAATTCGCAGTCGAGTTTGAATTCATTAGACCCCCAGGTAGCATAAAACGCGGAGGCATTTGAACAGTGTTGGGGTCGCTGTTCGCAGCAGCTCCAGCTTTACCCTAATATATATATATATATAATATATAATACTATACTATACTATATATTAATACAACTATATATATATATATAATACTATAAAATATATATATAATATATATAATATATATAAGTATATATATAATAAATATAAATATATATATCATATACAAACAGCCATATACAACATAATAAACGCATGCATCCACCAACACCAAGATTAACAATAACCCTATAAAAAATAATAAAACCGTCAAAACTTATCTCATATAAAAATCAACAACTAACCACCGATAAAAAGCAAATACATAACGGATTCAGATATATATAGTAAAATGTTCTAATAGTACATTTAAGAATCTGGTATTTTAATCTCGTCAGCCACAAGTGCAAAATTATTATGGCAGTGGGAAAAACGGAAACCTTATACTCTATAATAAAGTATATACTAAATTTTTTATTATTCATATTATTTTTTTCTTAAAATAAAAAGATATATAACTGGTGGGTGTTATCGGGCTTCCCCCCCCCCCCGAAGGGGTGGATTTCTTTTATTGCCTATTTTGCCATCATTGTTCCTTGCCATATTCCTTACTCTCCTCCAGTTTGACTACACCACATCCTTTCACTGTCATTTCTTATGAGGGATATTCGACTGGCATGTGATATCTGTATCATGGTTTTGTGATGTTACAGATGTGAAGTTTTTTACTTTTATTTATACAGATGCGGGTATCCGCGACATGCCCCAACTGTAGTGTACATCATATAACCTTGTGCAAATGAAAATAATTATTAAAATTGTTAATAAATACATAAATAAAGATTATTATTAGAGAAATTAATTAATTATTAAAAATAGTTATGATATTGACTTAAGTATATTCTATTCATATATGGTTTGTCTTCTTTAATCTTGCCAATTTCAGTATAGACTACCAAATTTAGATTAAACACTTTGATGGTCTTCATAACCCTTCCCTTTCTTCGATTTTTTTTGTCACAACTTGAACAGCTGCTTCAACGCTCTGATTATGACAAAGTTGCGCAAACTTTGCTTTTATAGTTTCAACTTTTGTCAAATTTTGCAAGAATATTGTGGTGAATATGCCAGCATCATTAATATGAAAATATTTTTCTTCAGAAATAAAATTTATTTTACATAGATATTTCAATTTTTTTATATGTAAGATGTCGGAATTTCCATATCTAAATCACAAGTGTGTAATGATATTTTCAAATTTTTCTCTTTAACCCCCAAACGTCAATGCTATGAGCTCATTAATCTCAACTTCCAGCTGGCGTAAAGTGTGGAAAGCATATTAAAATACATATTTCACTTGTTCAGAAGAGCGAGAATATTTTCAGTAATGAGTCGGAAATAAACGATTATGATTGGAAGACCTTTCTCAACAACTCATATATTGTAGTGTAGAATTAATAATTAGATTTAGGCATACCAGCATCCAGGGAGCGAGCCCGAGTAAAAAAAAATTGAACTAGACCCGCAGGGCCTTTTATTGAGTAAAGCCAGAGCAGCACTTTGAGCTGAACATATATCATATAAAATCTAAAAATTTAGATTTTAATAAAAAAAGCATTTTATTAATCTTCCAGTTTGGAAAAAAAAATGTTCTCCTGTTATAACCTGGAGCGGAGCCGCCAAAAATTTATAGCACCGCAACCTGCTGTGGGAGATTTTTTTTTTTTTTTTTTTTTTTTTTTTTTTTTTTTTTTTTTTTTTTTTATACTGCAGTACAACACTCGCCACAGTGATATGGAATAGACCAGTTGATATGCTTTAAAATTTTGTCAAAGATCAGGTCAAAATGTAACCTTTATATTGTACTTTAATGGTTGAGCAGGGGTCGCTCAACTTAAATTTTGGTATATGTAATACGTATTGACCATACTTCGTAAACTTTTCGCACATGCAAAAAAACAATCCATATATATAATATATAATATATATATGATAAAAAAATATCATAATATTTTAACTATAATTTTGTACATTTTGTATATTATTATTTATATATCTAATTATATATATTATATATATATATATATATATATATAAAATGTTTATAAAATATATATTTTATATATATTTATATATATATAATATATATATATATATATATATAATATATAATATATATATATATATATTATTATATATACGGTATAATATATATATATATATATATATATATATATATATATGATATATATATACAAGATATAATATATATATTAGTATATATATATATAAATATTCTATATAATATATAATATATATATATATTACACGAGTACATAATCCATGCTAGGCTGGATTAAGCATTAAGCAAAATAAGCACGTGCTTAGGGCATCAAGGGGACGGGGCACCACAGAAATTTGAATTAATTACCATTTTTTGCATCTGTTTAGCTCGTACAGAGATACAAAGAAATAGCAGAGAGGTTTTCTTTTCTAAGTGATGTGCCACATAATGCAACTTTATCATCTACTGAAATTGAAAGGTATTCTCAGTGCTGTCAAAAGCTAATTGATGCTTACCCAGAGGATTTCAACACTAATTTCTCAGCTGAGCTTCAGCAGTTTCACTTGTATGTGCGCCATACGTTCAGTGCAGCAAAAAATTGTAAAAACTCTTAAGATTCAGTCATGCTAAACTTTATAAAATGATTGTAGAGAACAATATTGAGTGTGCCTTTCCAAATTTAGATATTGGGTTTCGTATATTTTTAACATTAATGGTCGCAAAGTGCTCAGCTCAACGTTCATTTTCTAAACTGAAGTATATTAAAAATCCCATCAGAACAACTACGCAACAAGATAGATTGGATGCCTTATCTCTTCTGAGTGTAGAAGCAGATGTGTTACATAAGATTAGTTTTCCGGATATGATCAAAAACTTTGCAGTTATAAAAAAAGTAGGAGAAAACTTTTCAACTATAAATAAAGTGGATGTATGCAAAAATAAACATTAATTTCCATCTTTAAGAAAATTTTGCTTAATTTCGAAAAATAATTTTATATTATGGTTTATTATTATTTATATTTTGAATTACATTTATATGGGACACCAAAATCTTATAAGTGCTAAGGGTCTTAATCCGGCCCTGGGTCCATATATATATATATATATATAATTAATATTATATAATATATATATATATTAATAGTATATATATTTCTATATTATTTAATGTATTATATATATATATATATATCCACCTATAGTATATATATATATATATATATATATAGTTATATATATATATATATATATAATATATATATATATACTAATTAATACTATATAAATATATATATATATATACTATATATATAATCTCTAATCTGTATATATATATATATATATATATATATATATATATATATACACGAGTTCATTTTCCATATATTTTTTTAAATCCATTCACTGTATTGTTTGATTAAATAATACTGTTTATTTTCGAAGAAATATTTCTAAGAAGGAATGGTAAATGATGATGATGTTGTTGTGTTGCAGGTAATGTTGGAAGAGAATCGGGGCGATGGACTCATCCCCAGCAACTTTACCAGCCTCACCCTCAGCAACATCATTATCTTCGCCATCCTTCGTCGTCAAGTTCGTCCGTACCCTGCACTACAACAATTTGCTGCTCTTCCCCATCCGCCTCTATCCTTGACGACGGCAGTGAAGTTGATACGAAAGAAGGTGTATTCGAAAACGCAGGTCTTTATCAACAATCTTCGGAAGTTGTTGTTGCAAGTAATCCCCCAACAACAACAACAACAGCTCGAAACGTTAGTCTTCCATCCTTTCCTTCTCCTATACCAACCTCTGAAGCGTCTGAAAGCGGGCTTGTTTACAGGATTTGCCCAGTCTGTCAAAAACGCATTACTTATAACCACATGAAACGACACATCCTCACACAACACACTCAAATGGAGCCCGTTGAATGCCCACAATGTTCCCGTGTTCTGAAGAATTCCTTTTCACTTGAAACTCACGTAGCTAATTATCATAAGTAGAACCATTACTATATTGACAATATGAACTTTATTTTATATATATATATATATATATATATATATATATATATATATATATATATATATATATATATATATATATATATATATATATATATATAATATATATATTTATATATATATATATATATATATATATATATATATATATATATATATATATTCTGCTTTATTAATGTGCGAAAGTGATTTTGTAATAGTACCTTTATTATTGTACCAATGAATTAAAAAGGCAACAAAATTTACCTGATTAGTATTTAGTATATTGTTAAATTTATTATTGTTGTTGTTACTTCAGATTACAAATTTTTTTTTCTCTTTTTCTCTCTCTTTGTGTGTTGAAACCAAAGAAAATTTTATCTAAGAGTATATTTTTTTGAAATAAAAATATATATATATATATATATATATATATATATATATATATATATATATATATATATATATATATATATATATATATATATATATATATATATATATATATATATATATATATATATATATAAATATATATATATATATATATATATATATATATATATATATATATATATATATATATATATATATATATTTGTTAGTTGTAAATGAAGTATTTTACATTAAAATAATACTTCAATATTTGGAAACATTATTATTATTATTATTATTATTATTATTATTATTATTATTATTATTATTATTATTATTATTATTATTATTATTATTATTTTTAATTGTTTAGTTGTTAAAGTTTATAAGAAAATTATTAACTTGTTAGCTTCTCGAAGGATAGTTATTGATCCCCGTAATAATAATAATAATAATAATAATAATAATAATAATAATAATAATAATAATAATAATAATAATAATAATAATAATAATAATAATAATAATCGTAATAATAATAATAATATCGTACGTTGTTATAAAGTAAGACTAAAAGAATGTCCTAAAATGAATTAGAAAATAATATTCATATAATGTTAAATGTAAAACCGAAAATTGCTTTATATTCTTATTTTTATGTAGTACGGTAGTTAAATGGAGTTTTAGGCCTAGGTTAGGTTAGGCCACTGACGAAGCAATAGCGAGATGTTTTGCCGCTATTCATCCTAGCAGAATTTGCATTAATTCACTTAAATCCAGACATAGTATATAAAAAAAAAAATTATGCTATTTTTGGATTGACAAGGATTTATCTACGATACTATTAGATTGACTGGGATTGATCTATACTATTTTTAGATTGAAAAAATAAATCTGCTATTTTTGGATTGACTAGGATTTATCTATGATACTATTGGATTGACTGGGATTGATCTATACTATTTTTGGATTGACTGGGATTGATTTAGATTGGCTTGGTTTGAATTATTTGGATTTGCTTGGTTTGAAAGAGGCCTAAATAAGAGATGATTCGTACCACATTTGAAACTTTTAACAAATCCGTCTGTAAAAAAATTAGTATAATGATAAAATGATGAAGGTGAATGAATGATAAAATGATGAAGGTGAATGAATGATAAAATGATGAAGGTGAATGTATGGAAATAACATTGTGTTTATATTAAATATCGTCTAAGGTGGAGTGTTATACATTTGCATTTCAAAAATTTACAAAGTATGAGATTTGGGTAATTGAGAGTGTACAATGGTGGCGGAGTGAAAAGTAGTAATTATGAAATTATAGAACTTAATAATAATAATAATAATAATAATAATAATAATAATAATAATAATAATAATAATAATAATAATAATAATAATAATAATAATAATAATAATAATAATAATTTTTATTAAAACATTCTCTTTGAAACTTTTTATTTAGAATTGTGAAAAACTACTAAATAGGAAAGAATAACAGCGAATATTTAATAGATGCTAAAGAAATAGAATATTTTTATAAAATATATATATATATATATATATATATATATATATATATATATATATATATATATATATATATATATATATATATAATATATATATATATATATATATATATATATATATATATATATATATATATATATATATATATATATATATATATATATATATATATATATATATAAAATAAAAATATATTTTTGAAAATTCTTAATTTTAAATAAAATTAAAAATTTATTTTTAAAAATTCGGGATTTTAGATAAAATTAAAAATTTATATTTTTAAAAATTCGGAAATTTAGATAAAATTAAAAATTTATATTTTTAACAATTTTGAATTTTAAATAAAATAAAAAATTTACATTTTTAAAAATTTTGAATTTTAAATAAAATAAAAAATTTATATTTTTAAAAATTCATAATTTTAAATTAAATTAAAAATGTATATTTTTAAAAAATCGGAATTTTAGATAAAATTACAAGTTTATATTTTTAAAAATTCATAATTTTAAATATAATAAAAAATTTATATTTTTAAAAATTCGGATTTTTAGATTTTCAATATTTCTGTTTCATAATTTTTTTTTCTAATAAAAATTTTATTAAAAGATTTTTGACAATTTTGGAAAAGTGGTATTATAACTCCCCTGTCTAACCCTTGATTTCTAACCCCCTTCATCAATATTTCACCCCCATTTTTTCGAACCCTCTCCCCTTTTACCTAGTGGTGAGATGTAAAAATTTTAACAACCGGTTTCTCTACTTAGTTAGAAAAGTTAAAACTTAAAAGAACCGGTTCACGAGAACAGGTGAGAGTAAACACGAAATTATCACTACATCTATTTCCCCCATTTCAACTCTCTTTTTATACCCCCATTCGACTCTCATTTTATCCATCTTTCTCCCCTCTCCCCCAATTTGGTAGTGATTTTCTATAGGTACCCTTAAATGAAAGACCACAACATGAAAGATTGCTTGGAATCATGTTCTTTTATGTCATTATTATCTGCGTTGTGGAACCCGAATTAG
>JABUQX010090193.1:0-12500 GCA_015478945.1 Trachelipus rathkii | reverse complement strand
GTTTTGCTTTCAATAGCTGATATCCTCACTATCCATATCCTCACTATCGGAGGGCATGTGCCGTCCCTCTAGGGCTAGGCAAGCAAAATACGGACCCTCAGGCCTTCTCTGGTTCAAGGCAAGCTCTCCACTTACTTGGAGAGCTTGTGATGCTCTCAGACTCAGAATCCATATATCACCTTTGCCGAAACATATTTCTTATGTTTTGTATTGCTTATGAGGTTCTGCCTGAACCAGTTATTTTGCGATATTTATTTATTTAATATTAATTTATTTAATTAATTTTTGATTTATTTTTTAATTTCATTTTTATTTTTTATCAGTAATGGTAGAGATGGAAATAGTAGCCGTTTCTGTTGCTACGTGAAATATATATATATATATATATATATATATATATATATATATATATATATATATATATATATATATATATATATATATATATATATATAACTATATATATATATATATATATATATATATATATATATATATATATATTATCAGAGGCGACTCCTATGCTCGTGCTTAGCACGAGTTAATATAGAAACGATCGATCTTTTACAAATTTCATAATGTTACGATAGAATTCTCTTATTTTTTACGATAATATAATGGTCAATTGAATGAAAATATTACATAATAAATATAAAAGATTATGTAAAATTGAAAAAAAAAGTGTAAGAATCATTGCGATTAAATAACGCTATTTTTCAATCAATTAAAAAAGGTGACTCTTAGTGCTTAAATGAAATAGGGACAGAGATTGTGTGTGTGTGTGTGTGTGTGTGAATTTAGATTATAAAACTGTTTATATTGTTGCTTTTGGCATCTCTTAGTTACATTCTCTTATGTATAAATAAGGCGAGACTACTTTAAAGTTTATATATATATATATATATATATATATATATATATATATATATATATATATATATATATATATATATATATATATATATGAGAGAGAGAGATTTTGGAGAGAGAGAGAGGGGAGAGGTGTAGTAGTAAAAAATTACTAGAGTCACCGATAATATATTTATATATATATATATATATATATATATATATATATATATATATATATATATATATATATATATATATATATATATATATATATATATAATATATATATATATATATATATATATATATATATATATAAATGGGAGAAAGAAACACACGTTAAAATAAAAGTATTTTTGAAGAAAATGCAATACTCTACGAATTTTTTTTTTGAAAACTTTATTTTTGGTCGGAATTTGATGTAACAAACATCATAAGAAAGAACTCACCCAATCATTTTCAAATATACAATAAAATTTTAAATTTTCTCAATTGAAAAAAGGTGTTATCCTCATTTCTGACTTTTTACAAAAAACCATATAAGAATTAAATTTTTTTTCATCCGAAACATGATGAATCATACACCAAAAGATAGATCTGGTCCAACCATTAAAAATCTGACATAAAAATGAAAATAAATAAATGAAAACATGAAAATCATGAAAATAAATATTGTAAAAACTTTTAAAAACAAATTATATAAAAAAACGTTTTTTTATATATATATATATATATATATATATATATATATATATATATATATTTAATAATATATATATATATATATATATATATATATATATATATATATATATATATATATATATATATATATATATATATATATATATATATATATATATATATATATATTTATATATTAATATATATATATATATATATATATATATATATATATATATATATATATATATATATATATATATATATATATATATATATATATATATATATATAATATATATATATATATATATATATATCATAATAATAATATATATATGCTCATATATACAAAGGTTTGCCGTAATATTCCCAAACTTTTGTACAATCTACGAAGGCTTCTAAAGCAGACCTTTTCAGCTCATTGTTTTATATCATGTGTGACGTTTGATCATTAGTTATTCTATTATATTTTGTATTAATATATATATATATATATATATATATATATATATATATATATATATATATATATATATATATATATATATATATATATATATACTGTATACTATATATATGGTAATAGTATGGTATATATGGTAATAGCGCATTAGAAGTGAGCCTTCAGCGAGCGGTGTTGCCATGCATGATACCAGCCTGCTGGTATTTGATTAGTTGAAAAAAATTAAGATATAAATGTTTTATTAAAAAAAACTTTTTCCTAAGTAAAATTTATGCAAATGTAGCACAATTTAAATTTTTTAATTTTATTTTAAATGACACATTTAAGTTAATATATATATATATATATATATATATATATATATATATATATATATATATATATATATATATATATATATATATATATATATATATATATATATATATATATATATATATATATATATATATATATATATATATATATATATGTAGATTTGTGTGCATAAACAAATATTTCATTTTTAAAAATACTTTATGGAAATTTAGCCGAAGCCAATGTCACTCTCACGTGTTCAAACAAACTATTGTTATATACATGGGTAACAACGATATCCGATAACTTACGATTATTGAAAAAATAATCAATATCTGATAACATTACCCTCAAACGTACTATTACCATATATATATATATATATATATATATATATATATATATATATATATACATATATATATATATATATATAACTGCTGCTATATATATATATATATATATATATATATATATATATAGATATATATATAAGAAATATATATATATATATTAAAAATGTTTGATTAAGCTCTTCTTTATATTTTAAAAATCGATGTCAAATTGTTCTGTGATAAATTCAATACAAATACTGTATTTCTGATGTTGAAACGTAAATAAAAAATTCACTAAGATTTTTTTCGAATTTTTTTTTTTTAAACACCTTGGACAAACTTTGTGCTTTGCGGTACTGGTAATTCAAAATCAACCTTTGGATTTATTTTTTTCATTTATATAAATAGTGACGTTATTTTGGAATTCGACCTGAGAGTGTTTTTTTTTTTTTTTTTTTTTTTTTTTGAGAGAGAGAGAGAGAGAGGGATTGATGCTAATATTATTTCCATTATTTTGATCATTTATAAACTAAATTAATTATTAAGAGTAGTAAGAGATAGCTGAAATTTAATATGTGCCAATTGTATATCGAGAGAAGTTATCAACAACTTGAAAATTTATTACCTTTGCTTCGTAATTACGACTTTACTAAATTACTCCTCTGACCTGGGTTCAACGTCTGTTTACCTACCAGTAAATAGGTAATTAGGCGAAAAAATCCCTCTAAGGTTGAGAGTGATCTTGAAAGGTGTTGGATAAACTACCACCTATGCTGCTAAGGTTGAGAAGTAAGAACAAACTCATAGGTGTATATCCAAACGTCCCCTTGTAGATTTGGTGGAACTACTTTTATTCTTTATTATAAATGACACCTCTTAAATTCTTCTTATTCCTTGAAAGTAAGGATGTGCAAATTATTTAGCTGTATTAGTTTGTAACTAGCTGTTTATCACTTAAGCTACAACACAGAAAAAAAAATTATATCATGTTGACATAAAATTTTCCATCAACGCCGGTTCCTCTCAAGAGTGAAAATTTTAAATCACTGTGATTGAAACATCAATGATATAATTTTTTACATCATCAATATATAATATTTTATTCTCTTGTACATTGTCTAACAGCGAAGCTAATGTCACCTCTTTGAGTCATGCTTCGAGTAAAATTTCTCTTATATATATATATATATATATATATATATATATATATATATATATATATATATATATATATATATATATATATATATATATATATATATATATATATATATATATATATATATATATATATATATATACTATATATATATATATATATATATATATATATATATATATATATATCACACCAATATTCACACTAACAAAACAGCACTTTTGTTAGTTTAATTTACATAGTAAATAAAAATAACTTTAATATAAAGTTGAAAAAAAATATTAATGATATAATATAAAAATTTTTACTTATACTTTTTCTCATTATTAAATATAAAATAATTGTAAAATCTTTTTCTCATTATTAAATATAAAATAATTGTAAAATATTAAAAAGGGAAATAAAATAAAATGTCTTATGTGTAACTATTTTAAACAATACAGACTTTGACACAAACAATTTCATAGCATTGCGTTTCGATGTGAAAAGTATATCATATGCGATGTAAAGTATGATAATAATAAAACAGTTTGATTAATCTAAATTTTTAATATAATTAAATCATTCGACCACGCGATATGAAGTAGTTCTTCGTTTCAGTTATTTATTAATATTAAATCCAGAAGTTTCGTTAAAGATTAAAATCTAATTTAAAAATTATCATTGGCAATTTATATAAGGTTTTTAATTAATAATATCAGGTCAAACTAAATTAATTTGCGAAATAATAATTCATGATTAGGTGAATGAGTGATAGAAATATGAATTTTGATATAAAAAAAAATTCTGTGTAGTATTCAATTGGATACTGTTTTTCTTGTCTATTTGGTATGAAATGAGTTACTTAAATAGTGTATGTTAAATTTTTGTACGCCTTCTCTTTTTCAGATTGGTTTCTTCATCTCGGTAATTATATGGGTGGGTTAGGAGGTCCAGAGGGTGGGGGTTTGGGTATAGGGGAATCGTATGGGCTGGAATATTCAGATCTTGGGAAAAATGTTTATATTGAAGGAGAAAATGAGACAGATATGGGAGGCGTGACTCCTTGTCCAGTTTGCTTTAAAAATGTGCAGTCGTCGTACTTGTCCCTTCATCTAAAACGTGTTCATACGTCTTTGGAAGTCAACTGTCCTCTATGTCTAAAAGTCTTCAAAAACAAACATAGCATGGGAGTCCACTTAGCGAGATATCATCCTCGCAACAGTTCTAGACAGCATTCACCACAGTTTCAGCATTCCTTACAGCGACGTCAACATTTCGACGCATCATCCTCTCACAAAACTCCAGCCCATTTCCCCTCACAGATGACTTCCATATCTTTCAAACCCCCATCTTCCACCCTTATTCATTCTGTTCAACAAAATTGGATTGAGAATGCAATTGAAGAAAAAGGACAAGGGTCACATCCTGTTAATGCTCTCAATATCGCAGACGACTAGAGATAAAATTATTTCTGAATACTCATTTTAATTTTACATATGTTCTTGAAGGTACTTGATACAGTTTATTATTGTTTTAAAATTATATTTTCATTTCCTTTATGAAAATTACATGCTTATTTTCTAAGTTTTAACTCACAAGATTATACTTGAAATTTCAATCTTTATTAATAAGGGTCCTTTGGCCCTACTCCTTCTCCCCCACCCTGTATAATTATTCACTTTTCTTTTGATAAGTTACTGTTTCATCATTAAGAAATGTTTAGATAAATTTAATTATTTTAGAAAGTTCTTGAAATTCCTCTTTTTGAACATCTTAGATTTATATTTAATCCCTAAATTTTGGCGCGATTGGTTTGATTCTGATGTATGAAATATTAATCAATATATTTTAAATCCCATATTATTATTATTATTATTATTATTATTATTATTATTATTATTATTATTATTATTATTATTATTATTATTATTGGGTCATTGGTAGAGCACTCTGGCTCGAGACATTGCGGGGCAGTGGAAACCTGCTGTGTCTATTACTTTTAGCTTCGCCTTACTCAGACTAAGTGAGTACACCCCCTCCTTGAATTAGGCTCTGATCATGAGAAGTGGTGTTAACCGTAATAATAAAAATAAAACTGAAATTATGGAGGGTGGAAAAAGTGGTCTTGTATGAAAAAAAAAGTATGAACTGAAACGAAAGTAAGAAAAGAAATTTTGGGGGGAGGTATATGAAAGACCGACATGCAGGAAATGAAAAATAATAGGTAACTTCCATTGAATCAGGGCATTAAGATCGAAAGTTTGAGTTGCCTGCTGATTAAACTGGTTAGATTCCAGCTTAGTTGGAGAGACTGAATAATAAGGCTATTTCTTCTGTTTTTGGTTTCCAAGCAAGAGAATGCATTAGGAGAAAGAAAAATGTGGGAGATGAGAAGAAAGATATTATTATTATTATTATTATTATTATTATTATTATTATTATTATTATTATTATTATTATTATTATTATTATTATTATTATTATTATTATTATTATTATTATTATTTTCAGATATGGTGTACAGAGATTACGATTATCATTCGTCCAACTCATTTCGGGGATGTTCAATAAGTTCGCTGTCACCTTTGCCTAACAAAACTGCTCCTATTACTGTTCCATGGCGTAAGCCATTAACAGGTGATGACGGATATGTACTTTGCCCCCATTGCAAAAAACCTATAACATCATACAACTTGAACCGTCATATTAAGATGGTGCATTCCAATATGGACAGAGCTCGATGTCATGTTTGCTTAAAAGACTTTAAAAATAAATACTCCCTAGGAACTCATATGCACCGTCAGCATCCAACAGAACTCGATCATTTTAAACAAGGAATAGAATGGGATACCCATGGATCATCTTTGGATTATTATCATGTTGGTCAGAATCGGGTAGCTCTTTAAAACAGGCCATTAATGGAATCCTGTACCCCAGCCGCATACATGGTGGTGAAATTTTGAAACAGTTGCTTCGTTGCTGTAAATTCATGTTGGATGCCATATTTATCCAGAGCTGTAGATTGTAAAAATATAAATATTATTATATATATATATATATATATATATATATATATATATATATATATATATATATATATATATATATATATATATATATATATATATATATATATATATATATATTACCTTTCTGTAAAGTGTAAAATGAATTGAATCAATTCTTTGTATGAGTGCATAAAATTTGAAATTAAGGAATTTGGATATGTAATAATAATATATATATATATATATATAATATATATATATATAATATATATATATGTATAATATAATAGAAATATATATATATAGTATATATATATATATATATATATATATATATATATATATATTTATATATATATATATATATATATATATATATATATATATATATAATATATAATATAATAATATATATATATATATATATATATATATATATATATATATATATATATATATATATATATATATATATATATATATAACGGCGTAATTTATAAAGGTGTTTATAAGGAGTTTGAGTAAACATTAGATGATCACTTTATATATATATATATATATATATATATATATATATATATATATATATATATATATATATATATATATATATATATATATATATATATATATATATATATATATATATATATAATCTCTATTTAAATATATATATATTTATTATATATATATATATATAAAGATGATTTTTGAAAGTTTCTGGTGTATGGTCTAAAATATTTATTTATTATTAATTTATTAATATTAGTTTAATATTAATTATTGTCTTATTTTTTAATAATATTTTTTGTGTAAAATATTGATAAAAACAATTTTTATTTAAGGGTATGTTCAGGACCAAAACTAAGGGCCCCCCAGACCACTTCTTTGAGGTGGGACCCTCGACCATTAGGGAGGGGCCCCCAAAATTTCAAAGTAAATAAATAGATTTACACATTATCAAGGAAGCCTTGTATTCGTTTATCAGACTGAAAAAATTACAGAAAAATTGGGAGAATTCCGCTGATAAATGTTGAATTTAAATTTAACAAAGAAAGAGGTTGTAATATTTATTAAATCATTTTTCATATATTTGGATCTTTTTTTATTTTATTTTTTTTCAATATTTTTTTTAAAATAATGTTTATAAAATATAATATGGTAATTTATTTCATGTAGAAAACGGTTATATTTCTTTAGTCATATTTCATATATTTGGAAGTTTTTATTATTATTTGGCATTATTAAATAATGTTAACAAAAGGCAATAGTTATTTATTTTAATATCTTTAAATTTATTTAACAGAGAAGTGCTATAATATTTAGTTAGTCATTTTTTCTTATATTTCGAGGTTTTTTTTTTTTTTTTTGTTAATCATAATTCAAATAATATTTATAAAAGCAATAGTTATATATATATATATATATATATATATATATATATATATATATATATATTATATATATATATAATAAAAATAATAATATATTTATATATATATATATATATATATATATATATATATATATATATATATATATATATATATATATATATATATATATATATATATATATATATTAAAAAGGTACATAATACCGTATGTGGAAATGTGTAACTTGCCCTTTGATTTATAAGAGCGTCCTACTCACTGGGTAAATGTGTATAAATTTTTATCTTTAAAAAGTATGAACCTTTTGGTCTGGGGTCTGCAAGCCTTTCAAAGTTTATTTGTGTGGTTTGACCTTAATCTAATATTATGGTTCGACCATATAAAGTTCTCAGCCTCCCATTTACAAGGGTCAGTGTTTGGACCAAAGATTATGATTATCATTATTTTGTAATGTTTAATAATAATGTCGAATATAGTAATATGTTTTCGATTGTTTATTAGGAATTAACTAAACTTATTGTTTTATTATTATTATTATTATTATTATTATTATTATTATTATTATTATTATTATTATTATTATTATTATTATTATTATTATTATTATTATTATATGTTTAAGTAGTTTTTATATATTATTTACACATAATATATATTTTTGATTTTTATTTTTACTTTTTTCTGCCTAATAAACAATAACCCTTTTTCACTGTTTTGTGTGTGTGTGTGTTTTTTTGTTTGTTTGTTTGTGTGTGTGTGTGTGTGTAATCAGTCATGATTATGGGCAATTAAAATACTTTATTATTTTACAAAATACTTATTAAAAAGGTTGAGTCAAATATTGAATTCGGATCTCATTCATCCCAACTAGAAAAGTCAGAAATAATAATAATAATAATAATAATAATAATAATAATAATAATAATAATAATAATAATCATTACTTAAGCAATAAATTTTCATTTTTATTTTAATTGATTAATGGTATTGTTTCATGTTCAAAGAGGTTCTTCTTCTAAAACTGACTGAGAAATAAATATATGATTTTTAATATTTGTCATTTGACAATTAAAAGTTCTGTTTGTACTTTTACTGAAAACTAATGGAGACTGTAGTTGCCCCAGTTGCTGTAGTTGTTTCTGACGGTCGCTTTGAGTATTGAAAATAACATCTCACAAGACATACTGCTTTATAAAAATCATTATCAGGCAACTACACTTAATTAATAATGCAGTTGAATACCAAGTTGATAGCAATATTACTGTATAGTTTGAACGTTTTCTAACAAAATAAAATATGTAAAAATAATGATGTATAACTTTTATATATTTATTGATAAAAAAATTTATTGTAAATAAATTTAATAGATTATTTTCTTTAAATGCAACCTGATCTTTATTTACTTATTATTATTATTATTATTATTATTATTATTATTATTATTATTATTATTATTATTATTATTATTATTATTATTATTATTATTATTATTATTATACAGCACTATAGATTGTATTTTTTAACCCAAATTTACCTATTTTGCGTTCGCTACTGGTATATTTCTGAGGTGAGCCGTGGTGGGTCCTGTACATTGACTCAAAAAAAAAATAAAAAAATAATATATATATATATATATATATATATATATATATATATATATATATATATATATATATATATATATATATATATATATATATATATATATATATATATATATATATATAAAAAAAATAATATATATATATATATATATATATATATATATTTCTGAGAAAAGTAAGTAGCATATGGTACTACTTACAACGTTAAAGATTCATTAAATGAAATGTCCCACAAATCAAGATCTTTAAATCTGGCTTAACAATTCTTTACCATCACTGCAGTAAGATTTACATTCTAAAATTTACACGCTGAAATTTACTACAGTAAGATTTACAACCTAAGATTTACACCCTGAAATTTACTGCAGTAAGATTTATAGCCTGAAATTTACTGCAGTAAGATTTACAGCTTGAAATTTCCTGTGCAGTAAGATTTACAGCCTGAAATTTCCTGTGCAGTAAGATTTACAGCGTAAAATTTACTGCAGTAAGATTTACAGTCTGAAATTTACTGCAGTAGGACTTAACGCCTGAAATATACTGGAGTTAGATTCACAGCCTGAAATTTACTGCAGTAAGATTTACATCTTGAAATTTGCTGTGCAGTAAGATTTATAGCCTGAAATTTCCAGTGCAGTAAGATTTACAGCTTAAACCTTACTGCAGTAAGGTTTACAGTCTGAAATTTACTTCAGTAGGATTTACAGCCTGCAATTTACTCCAACAAGATTCACAGCCTAAAATTTACTGCAGTAAGATTTACAGCTTGAAATTTACTGCAGTGGGGTTTACAGCCTGAAACTTGTTGCAGTAACATTTACAGCCTAAAATTTATTGGTTATATTTACAACCTGAAATTTACTGCAGTAAGATCTACAGCCCTAAATTTACGATTGCGAAAGGAAATGTTGTAAAATGAGGCTTGCCTTCTATGATATTAGGGTGAGAATCTCTCTCTCTCTCTCTCTCTCTCTCTCTCTCTCTCTCTCTCTCTCTCTCTCTCTCTCTCTCTCTCTCTCTCTCTCTCTCTCTCTCTCTCTCTCTCTCTCTCTCTCTCTCTCTCTCTCTCTCTCTCTCTCTCTCTCTCTCTCTCTCTCTCTCTCTCTCTCTCTCTCTCTCTCTCTCTCTCTCTCTCTCTCTCTCTCTCTCTCTCTCTCTCTCTCTCTCTCTCTCTCTCTCTCTCATGCATAGTCTAGTAGATGCTCTCTCTCTCTCTCTCTCTCTCTCTCTCTCTCTCTCTCTCTCTCTCTCTCTTAATATATATATATATATATATATATATATATATATATATATATATATATATATATATATATATATATATATATATATATATATATCTTTATTAAACCTATATATATATATATATATATATATATATATATATATATATATATATATATATATATATAAAATTTATACATATGTCCCATAATAGTATCTAAATATGTTTTATTTATATATATATATATATATATATATATATATATCACTATATATATATTGATATGGTTGATGATGTTTGAGTTTCTATGTTAGAGAAAGCTGGAATTTCAAATCGAAGCCTAGATATTTTCTGCTTATCTTTGCTATATTTAGCGGCGTTTATGGAGAAAAGACTTCGTTTGTTCGTTCGTTCGTTCGTTTTAATTTTATTATAATTATTATTATTATTATTATTATTATTATTATTATTATTATTATTATTATTATTATTATTATTATTATTATTATTATTATTATTATTATTATTATTTTACTACAACAACATAATTTTATTAAAACTTTCTTAATAATAATAATAATAACTTGAAAATTTAACAACATTTAGTAAGAAAGATGTAATCGTGAAATAAATAAATAAATTTGGCATCCGTGTTTGGTTTTGAAAGTTGCAAGATATTTGTTAAGATGTAGTATTATAAATAATATAGTGAACTAGTGAATGCAATTGACCCAAGAAGGAAGGATGTTTCTTCTTTGGTTGGTTGCATATATATATATATATATATATATATTTTTTTATATATATATATATTATATATATATATATATATATATATATATATATATATATATATATATATATATATATATATATATACGTGTGTGTGTGTGTGCGCGCGCGCCTGTGTTTGAATATTTTTTAACTTACAAGGACCATAACAATGTATTAACTCCTGGAAGACAAAATTTTTTCTGATTTTTTGAGAGAAGCATAACCTATTTCTCCGAAAGCTTGCAATATTTTTTTTGATTTGGTTTCATATAGTGACTTGGGTTGAGCAGTTTCATTCAACTTGGTACATAAGCCATTAAAAGATAAGAAAAGCAGAAGATGGGTACGGGCAAGACAAACAATACCAACAGGTTAGCCTTAACCGAGAACAGGACGGAGTGCTAGACGTTCTTAAAATCTATCTATTCATATCTCTATTGTCACTATCCAGCTTAACACACATGGCATGCCACAGCATAATAACACACATAGCATGCCACAGCATAATAACACACATAGCATGCCATAACATAACACATTGTGCTCTATATTGGAATTTTATTAGAAAGTCGTTGGAGAAATGGTAAATGGTATTTAATTATGACTTGTTAATTACTTGGATTTTACATAAAATATTAAATATACTTTCGTTTTCTAATGCAAAGTTAGTATTAATTTATACGTCTTTGAACACTGATATGAACATATATATATATATAT
>JABUQX010090192.1:20000-25465 GCA_015478945.1 Trachelipus rathkii | reverse complement strand
CCGTTACCGTGCACCGCCTATCGAAGCACTCGTATGTACTCCCCACCCTTTCTACAAAATGAAATAAGCTTTATATTCCAACTTCAAAAAACTTTCATACCCTCTTTTATATCATTAATAAATCATTAACAAAGCAAAAAAGAAATATTATAACCCAGAAACAAAAAACAACACATCTCAAAAATCTTACCTCCCCCTTCCCCAAACACACCGTATAAACACAAAAAAAATTTTACCAAACAACATCACTATTACATCATCTGATACTCTACCATTCAAAAAGATATTCCTACCACACAGAAACATAGAAAAAAACTGCACTCAATGCATATATACAATCCCATGCAAAAATTGTGATTTAGTTTACGTTGGTCAAACTAATGATTTTGATAGAAGAACTAAACAACATCGTAATGACTTGGCAGAAGACAATAGAAATTCGGCTCTCACTGCCCATAGAACATCCGCAAATCATAGCATTGACATAGAAAGAACAACACCATTAACATATATAAAAGACCAACAAAAAAGAAGATTAGTTGAGTCCTACTGCATAAAAAATATAAAAAATTACAACAAACAGGAAGGCGAAGTAAAATTAGACTATATCCAAAATGCATTAATGAGTATGACAAAATACTATAAAAAACTGAACAAAGAAATAACCAACCAAAATTAAATTTCTGGAAAATCAACATCAGAGAATTCTCAGACTCGACAAAGAGATCATACTTACTTGAAGAAGGTTCCATTAACAAATCGGGAACGAAAGCTCGTATTACTGATTATGTTTTATATTGGTTTTAATATGTGTAATTTTCAATAAAAATATAAACTATCTCGTGTGTTGATAAACTAAAGGGCAAATTGTATAAATAAATATATTTAATAGCGATCATAGCTATATTTACAAATAAATATGTATATGCCCGGTAACAACTTAAATAACTTAAACTTTCACACACGAAGAAAATATTTAATATATAGTAAACAGATGGTGAACGCAAATATAAAAAAGGAACAGTTAAGATTTATCAAAAAGTGCCTCAACAATCTAGTAATTCCAAAAACTTTGATACCAAAACAATTAAAGAAGAACAACAATGAACCCTTTATCAATATCTACAAACATATACTTATCAACAAGATTGGACAGATAAAAGTCGAAATAAAACTGGCTTTCAAAAAGTGTCACGAAAAATTTAAAAATTTACAACAACAATGGTACGCAAGTTACCCAAACTCACTTCAACAATTCACAGAAGTACTTAACCTTGCACATAATAGAAAAAAGTTGATAATAGACAAAAAAATAGCATTATTAAATAGAAAGTTTGAAAAAATTTTCGATGACAGTGCATGGACGAAAAATTCAACTTCAGAAAAAATAATTAACAACTCAAATTACGTTCTAAACAAATATGAAAGTATCCTTTTAGGATACGGACTCTCGTTCGCCTTGGAACAAGAGGATCCGATAAACCAATTTATGTTTATCTTTGAAAGATGGAAAAATACAGATAAAGACATCACGTGCAACAAGGATTTACTCAAAGGTTTTCTACTTGCGAACATCAAGAATACATTAAATGACCGTAAGTTTCCGTTATTATTTTATAAAGCACTGTCATCAATCACAAAAAATAAGCATATAATAGTAACTCGCTCGGATAAAGGCAATAACATGGTTATACTTAATAGTTCAGATTATATAAACAAATGCAATGAGTTATTGTCAGATAATAATACCTATTCGCCACTAACAAAAAACCCTATCGGCAACTCACAAGCCCAATTTAACAGTAAGCTTAAAAAAATTCTCTCACAATCACAATTACAAGAATCATTAAAATCAACATTACCAAAAATATCACAGTTTTACGGTATACCTAAAGTGCATAAACAAAACACCCCTACGTCCAATCATCTCTAACACAGACTCTGTAACTTATAAACTATCACAATGGATTTCTAAACAACTATCACCACTAATAAACAACATATCACACACACACCTAAAAAATTCTGAAGACTTCATCCTAAAAACAAAAAACATTAATCCAAATACACATACACTTCATAGCTTCGATGTAATTTCTTTATTCACATCTGTCCCAGTACCTCTTACTCTCAATCTTTTAGAACGATGATACATAAGGGAAAAAAACATCACTCTATCTCATCCCTTCCCTATTTTTAAAAAAATTGATACATTTAACTCTAGAACATAACTTCTTCCATTTCAACTCTAAATATTACAAACAAAACACAGGGTTAAGTATGGGTTCACCTCTCTCACCTACACTTGCAAATATTTTTATGGAACTATTTGAACTATATTACATATTCCCTCTTCCTACTGTCAATAACATCATCTGGTATAGGTATGTTGATGACCTTTTACTAATCTAAAAATAGTAATCCCTAACATCTTAAAATAGTATCCAACAACCTCATACCCAACACTCCAGAAAAGTACATTAGAATCTTCTTCCAGCACCCTCCTTTTTTAGGCACTCTCTTATCTCATCAGCATAATAACACAAATCTACAATTACACAATATACAGAAAACCCACTTCTAACCCCAATTACACACTGGTTTTCTTCTCACTCACACAACACAAAAATAGGTATACTTTCCTCTCTATTTCTTCGAGCACTCCGTCGTATATGCTCCCCACCCTTTCTACTTTATAATAATCACATACTGGAGTCCATGTTCTCAGTACTTGTCTACCGTTAGTTTTGGCTAAAATCATAACAAAGCTTAAAAAAGAAATATTATATTTAAGAAACAAAAAACAACACATCTCAAAAATCTTACCTCCCCTTCCCCCAAACACATAGTATAAACCCCCCAAAACATTTTACCAAACAACATCACTATTACATCATCTGATACTCTACCAGTAAAAAAGATTCCTACCACCTAGAAACATAGAAAAAACTTTGCACTCAATGCATATATACAGTCCCCTGCAAAAATTGTGATTTAGTTTACGTTGGTCAAACTAATGAATTTTGATAGAAGAACTAAACAACATCGTAATGTTGGCAGAAGACAATAGAAATTAAAACCCTCACGCCCATAGAACATCCTCGCAAATCATAGCATTGACATAGAAAGAACAACACCATTAATATATATAAAAGACCAACAAAAAAGAAGATTAGTTGAGTCCTATTGCATAAAAAATATAAAAAATTACAACAAACAGGAAGGCGAAGTAAAATTAGACTATATCCAAAATGCATTAATGAGTATGACAAAATACTATAAAAAACTGAACAAAGAAATAACCAACCAAAATTAAATTTCTGGAAAATCAACATCAGAGAATTCTCAGACTCGACAAAGAGATCATACTTACTTGAAGAAGGTTCCATTAACAAATCGGGAACGAAAGCTCGTATTACTAATAATGTTTTATATTGGTTTTAATATGTGTAATTTTCAATAAAAATATAAACTATCTCGTGTGTTGATAAACTAAAGAGCAAATTGTATAAATATATATATATATATATATATATATATATATACCTTATATATATATATATATATATATATATATATATATAAGGGAAATAGCAATTAAATGCTTCCAAATATAATTCTGAATACAATTTATTCCTGTAGTTAATATTTAATTACATTTTTAATAATTAATAAGAAATAAAATTGAATGAATTATTATTTCTTTTATTATATATAATTATTTTAATAAAAGAAATTTCATATAATTTCTCGGCAGATTAAAAATTAATTATTAATTGAAGAGATTTATGTGTACTTTAAATTTTTACTTTAATTACTACAGCTAAGGAAATACCGTGACAAACTATTCTGTTCTTATGTGTGTGGGTGGGTGTGTGTAGGTGTGTGTGTAGGTTAGTGTGTGTAGGTGTGTAGGTGTGTGTCTGTAGGTGTGTGTTTGTGTGTGCATTGGGGAAGGGGTTGCCGTGGGTGTGGTTGTCCAATTTTATTCTTAAAAAAAATTGCGATTATGGACGAGTCAAATTCTAAGATATCCATTATATTGCGTCTGTTTAATTCTAAAGAACTTTGTTTGGGTTAACGTAGTAGGGAATAGTGCTTACGACTTTACCGGTAGTGTAGTTTACATAAAGTTCAGGAGAGATTCAGTCTGAAGCACTTTAAAGAGTAGAACGGAAAATGGGAAAGAGTTAGTAAAGAACCTAACTTCACGAAATGGGTGAACTATTAGAATTCGATTACAAATAGCGATATCACTTTTTATTAAGTGATAATATTAATATTAAGTATTAATATTAAGTAACTGGCTAGGAAAAAACAGATGAAAAAAGTCAGTATAAGAAATGGTGCATTGCTAAGACTCATTCTGAACTCGTTCTTTCATAAAAGGGTGTATGGATAGACAGGGGACACATCCCAAATGTGAGATAATGCTCCATACGGAAACGAATTAGCTACTAACACAAAACAATTATATAGAGAAATAGCTAAGAACTCTTAAGCTATTAAATATTTGTTTCGATAAAGAGTTGGTGGGATTCTTTAAAAGAAAAATGAATGAATAAGGAAATACCCTCTGATAGTAAGAACAGTTTGCTTGAGATCCATATTTCCAACTAAGATATAAAAGCTGTCCGAAAGATTGAGTCAAGTTAAAGAATAATGAAATTGAAAAAACAAATATTCTTTGTCTTGTATGCAGATAAAAGAAACATCAGATGTCAGTTGTTTTGGGCGAATCCATCGACTGGTTCGTTAAGTCATGTTAGTTTGTTGAAGTATCCATAGCTGGATAAATAAAGTATCTAAGTTAAATTTTAATAAGAATTATAATTAAGTTGGAAGAAAATGGGAAACGGAGTATTTGCAGTATAGTTGTAAGTAGGTAAATAAAGTATTATTGATGAATAATTATTATATAGGTATGGAGGTATAAATATATATATTGTTGGGAAAATTAAATCCTTTAGGTGTAATTGATGAAGGGGTAATACTAAGCATTGAGTGAGCTTATAGAAGGTATTTATATTAGCTATGATAATAGTGATATGTATTGTTTAATACTACCTGTGTTATATATATATAATATGTGAGTTATAGTTTGAAACTAATGTTATTTTGATAATAATATAGAGTTAATAATCTATTATACTGAGGTAGTATTATATAATATAATAGAAGCGTCAGATGTAACAATCTTTATAGCGATGACGTAGTTTGAGTGTTGAGAGAATTGTTTTAAAAATGTAACGTATATATATAATTAATACACGTAGCTGGAATTTAATGGGTAAAAAAGGCGTAAAATAGTGAGAAGAAAAAACAATAGAGTTACATTAGTAATTTAGTTTGGTAATCCAAATGGAATAGAATATGGATGATAGTCGGTATATTGTTAAGCGAATTGAATATTATATATAAGTGGTTGTAAGTTGAATCATGGGATAATCGTATACGTAGTATTG